>QZWT01000195.1:0-23243 GCA_004114315.1 Cochlonema odontosperma | reverse complement strand
CAAGGGCGCGTGGTAGATGTCACTCTTGTCATGGTAGTAATCTTGAAGTATTCTCGCCCTTGTTTCTTACCCTTCTCCTTTGTTTTTGCTTTATGATTTTGTTCTTTGGATTGCAATAACATCCTCCTATCAAAGCCGGTCTACTTGTAGACCCGGGTCGACAGAGAAAGGGAAGGGGAAAGAGAAAATGAGAAAGAGACGGAGAGATGGTGAGAGAGAGAAGGATATTGATCGCCCTGACGCTTTTCGCTTCTATTGGCCTTTTTTTGCCCGTTGACGTAGATGCACAGCGCTAGAAATAAACACAAAAGGAAAGGAGAGGGATAGAAGAAAGAAAAGGGTGCTTGTTTGTGAATATCGCCAAAACGCAGAAAAAGGAGGCAGGGGAGAGAGAAGAAAAAGGGACTCAAACTCATCAACGCGATGCTATGCAGTCAAGAAGCCCAATGCACTATTACCCACTTGAGACAATCAACAAACTGATTGGCATGGAACAACACGCGTCTTTTTTGTCGGTTCAAGCAAAACAACAAAAAGGCACTTGAAAAGTGCATGTGGGACAAGTTGCGCCTTTGCGACCTTTTTTTGTAAAGAAGTATGTGTCTTGTGTGCTTGCTTGATTTGCTTCGATGCTGTCTCTCTCTTAAACCAGGCAGGGGGGATGAGGGTTTGATAGGAAGGCGCGCACAACAAAGAAGCACCACGTACCCAATTTCTTTGGCGATGCAGGAGAGCGTAAAAAGAAGAGGAGATAACCAAGGACGAGACAAAAAAGGGAGAGAGTATACAGTGAAAGGAGTCGGTGTTGACGCTGGTGCTCATGCGGGCGATCAGCATGCAAGATCCCCCTTTGTTTGAACAACCGACCCTTTTTTTTGTATGTACGTTTGTTGTGCATGTATTCGCTTCACTTGATGATGTATTTTTTTTTTCCTTCTTCCTTCCTCCCACACGCAGCATGGTACATTGATTATAGTAAAAGTCAAAGTTTGCTCGAGATTGCCGTTTTGTCTATTTCCCACTATCGTTCCTTTTTTCTCTCCCTCATTTACCTCAATGTCGATCAGTGAAGAAGGCCTGTGTCTGTCCAGCCAAGAGAAAGAAGAACTATCACAGAATCACTTCAGGACGATCCCCCGCACTTGAGGCAAATCTCAGCGGCTCTCAAAAGGGTCAAACTCTTTTTTTCTTCCTTTTCGTCAAGGTACTCAATCTCGATTTCCACGATGAAGTTGGTTTATCGCTTAAAAAGTTTCATGAACTTCTTGCAAGGACTGTTGTGCTATGGACAACAACTTCATACACGTAGAAAGAGAACAGGAGAGAAAAAAGAAACGAGAAATGAGATAGAGGATGAAAAAGAAGGAATCGACAATTCAGGGGTGAATGGTAATAAAAGCAGGATCGGTTGAGACCTTTAATGCAGTAAACGGTTTTTGTGCTATGCATTCGACAACATCTTCGTCCTTGCAAAACAAACAAACAACAAAAAAAAAAAGAGACGCATGAATGGGGGAGAAGAAAAGAGTGTGAAGCCTCCCTCCCCTTCTACTGCACATCTCTACGGGAGGAAAGTGATTTGAGCTGCTGCCCTTGTTTTTGTTGTTATGGTTTTCGAACACAAGGAGGGAGTAAGAAACTGAAAAGTAGATGGTATTAAACCTGCAATGGTCAGGTAAACAAACCCTTTCAACAAAGTTCAGGCGGCTTTATTGAACAAAGGAAAAATTAGAGTACTTTGATGCAGAAATTTCGAAAGCAAAGAACCCAGAAAAGCATAGAGCCGATGGGGCTTACAATTGCGTCTGCGCTAAAGTTGAAGAGAAAGGTATGGGAGATAATGGTGCCAGAAAAAGGTGATGAAAGCGGATTGCGCATTATTCTAAAGTAGTTTACCTTTTTGTTTTAGGGTCATTTGTGGTCCATGTTAGGAGGAAAAGGGGCTCAAAGATGCAGAGGAGAAGGTGAGGCTGGAAGGAAGAAAAAAATGGGAACAAAGCGGGTACGAGATATGAAAACAAGCGGTTGTTTGGACTTGGGTTCTTTCCTGCTACGAGATCACTAACGCAACGCAACGACTCGAACGAGCAAAACAACAGCAACAACAACAACATTAAAAAACGTAAAAGAGAGGAGGAGTAGAAGGAGAGGAGAGAAGGTAGGAGTGGGGGTTATTCACCGTTTTCGTATTTGCTGGATTGAATGGCTAATTAGGTTACAGAACAGAAGAGAGAGAGAGAGAAGTTGGACATGCATCTGCATTCATAGCATGATTGGTATGTGGTTTGTGGAGAGGAATGGAACATATAGCAAAGAGGGGTACCGGTAATGGTTGACCATCGACAAAACAGGACTATGCGACTAAACAGTAGACAGGATGGGTCGATCGCTTCCGAACGAAAGTAACAGCGTGAAGAAAAGAGGGAAACATACCAAAAAAAAAAAAAAAAAAAAAAAAAAAAAAAAAAAAAAAAAAAAAAAATGAAGAGAATCTAAAAGTGCTCAGATGAAGAAAAAGAAAAAAAAAAGATGGAGCAAATACAAACTATGTTCATCCTCTCTTTTACTCTTTGATTTCCTCTCTCTCTTTCACCAGCCCAAGTTCGATGATCCTCTGAGTGTAAGGATGAGCATGAGCAATGAAAATAGAGAAAGAGAGATGCGGCTAATGGGTGTGTACCTTTATACTGCGGCCAGGTAGGGTATTTGACAGAACGAGAAAAAAAGTTTATGACAAAGTATTATGCCTCCACAACCACGCCCAGCCCTCACACTGGACATACATTTGACTTTAAGGCGATAAAACAAAGGACAACAAAAGGCAGCATCGACACACTGCCCTCGACAAGCAAAAGAACATGAATAACAGAGCAACATCAACACCACCGAATAACAACAATGACAGGATAACATCAACACCACAAACAACAACAACACCACCACCAACAACAACAACAATCAAAACGAGCAAGGGAGTAGGCAATGCAGGAAGGCAGTTATTTTTATTCCGTTAGTGTTTCTTCTTCTCTCGCTCTTGCACGCTCACGTCTCCTCTTCTTATTCTCCACTCCACCTTCTCTTCTTCTCTTTCTCTTCCCTTCTTCTTTCCTCTTCCCTTTTGTCTTCTTTCTTCCTCTCTCTTTCCTTCATTTCCTTTCCAGTCCTCTTTATACCCAATCATCACCTTCCTCCTCCTCCTCTCGTCCCTTCTTTCCGACCTTTCGACTTTTTTTTTGAACCTATTCTTCTCTACCAGACACCCCTTCCCCTCCTCTCTCCTTTCCTTATCCCTTCTCGCCTTCACCATCTCGTCTTATCTCAACCTCTCTCGCTTCACTTGCTTCTTTGTTCTCTTACCTTCTTCATTTCCTTTCCTCCCCTTTTCCCCTTCCCCTTTCGTTTCCATTCGTTACTCTTGCCTTACCCGACGAACCATACGCCTCGCGCCTCTTTGAGCAAACCACCGTTACCCACTCTGAGCCTTCAATCACCTTCGTTTGCTCGCAGAACACTCACCTGCCACCACCCGCCTTGAGTTTCGCCTCAACATTACCCGCTTCACAAACCATTGACCTAACCTACTTCTTCGTCAATCGGTCCCCTACCCTACCTTGTTTTTCTCCTCGTCTCGCGCCATATTATTCCTTGTACCTGGCCCGAATATCTCAACCACCGCCCCCAAGTCCAAGATCATCTTTCCCTTGCTCTCCTTTCTTCCTCCCCTCCCTGTTCACGCGCCACGCCACGCACTGAAGCACAGTCTACCCTTGATTTTTTCCCCTTAAAGCTGTCCTCGCTTTGAAAGCGAGCTTAATCTTTTTAGTCCCTGACTTCATCCTTAACCCTCCTTTTGCCTCAAGGCATTCTCGTTATTTTCAACCGCCACTCCTGTTCAACTCCCGGCTAACCTTCGACACGTCCTGACCCATTATCTGAGGTACCCTCTTCATTCTGTTGCGATTCTCTTCCCTTCTGTCTATTCCCCCTTCGCCTTTGTTATTTCCATCCCGCTGCACAGTTGATTTCCTCCGTTGACAGTGTTGTGCGCTCACATGCCAGATACAGTCAATCCTAAGCAGAAGCGGGAAGAGACTTTGCTCTGATGGCCCGCAGAGGACTGTACAGTGGCACTATTTATTTACATTCGTCATTCTGTTGTATCTGTTTTTTTCCTCCAATTTTCCCTTCCTTATTATTTGCTGCTTTCCCGCTGTGCGCTTGCACATCTGTCACCCTTTATTTTCTTTCTACATCACATCGACGTCGCCTCAAGTATCTGCACCTTTACAAGGCCACCCAACAACCACAGGAAAAGCAGACAAGCAGCCCATAATTGAAAGCAGGGGTGTCTGATACTGACGTCTCCAAACGACAAGTTCGGAGTGAGCATCGTGTTTCGGTGTACCTTTGCATCGCATTGTAAAGGTAAAGAAAGAAAACAAGGTTGAGAGACGGAAAAGAGAGCAAAAAAGAGAAAAAAAAAACGACAAACAACACACAGGAAACAGGCGCGACGTGGCCAAATATATCTTTTGCAACGAGGGGATGTTTCTTTTTGCTTACGTATTCTTTCTTTGGCGCTGATCTTTGTTATCTTTTGTTGTTGTGAACGTTGTCTTGTAGGATCGACACATCTTTGGCTGGTGCTTCTCCGACGATGACGACTCCCTTTACAGAACCCCGTCAAGCCAACAAGAAGAAGCAACCAGACAGCCAACCCTCTTCCCAGCTTCCATCTGTTGTATCTTGGTCTGATCCTTACTCGAGCCAGCTTGTTGGGTACGGGCAATTACCGGGTTTCACCCAAACCCATCCCACAGCCCGTACCGACATCCATAATTCCTCCAGTTTTAACTTTACGGGTCCACTGGAGGGTGTATTCCCACAGGGCTCCTTTGCGACTCTCTCCCATTCGTCAACATCGCCCACCCACTTTGGTGGACTAGGAGATGGCATGGCAGGAGAGTGGAGTATCCAGCATCCCCAACAGCCTTCTGAAACCCATTCGCAAGCATTCGATGCCCGCATTCAGCACCAAGGACAGATCCAGCCTACGTCTGACTTTCAACCGCGCGCAAACCTTGAACAACCAGGCGGACCTTTTATCCACCTATCTGGAATCCCCACGCATTCGACGGCCTACTCCCCCAGTCATCATCATCCGCTGACCCCCATGCCACCAGTGTCAACACTCTCACCATCTGGACCAGCACGAGTGGAGAGCAACGACATCCTTCATGAGAATATCGATTCAGTAACAACACCCTTTCAGGTCCAACAGTACGGACCTGCTTACTTGCATGACGCCCAACCCACCCAAAGGTTCTTTGGATTTTCGACACAGTCGCCGCGATCGTCCATCTCGCAAGAGGATGCTTACTCGATGACGCTTGCCATGAATCAAGCGCCAATCACTGAAGGCCAGCCGGCACCTGAAACGTCGAACATATTGTCAAGAGGACCAAATGAGAGACAATTCGGCACTCTCACAGTGGCGACAAGCAACCTTGCTCTTTCAACGCCCTGCACTTCTCCCAGCGTCAGCATCTCCCCCTATTCGGCCTCACAACTGCAGCCGGATACTCCAGCAGGAACAGCAGGGATAACAGGACCGGCAAGGACAACAGAAGGGACAATGGACAGTCTGGGCAAATCAAGCGGCAGTCAGTACATCCCCGCCAAGGGGAAGCGTAGAACAAGAGGGAATAAGGGCAATCCTTCTGGACCAGCGACGGGCGATCCTTTTCCACCCGAAGCCGCAGGGGCTGCCTCCCACAAGAAGATTGCCAACAAGCGGTCCCGTGACCGCCTCAACCAGACCTACTCGACCTCCCCCCTTCCACTCCTCCAACACTCATCCACAACCCTCGTCCCCTATACCTTCAGTCCGGCCAGCTCAGACTCGCTTCCACACACGCCCTCGAGCTCTTCACCGCACTCCGTAGCCTCCAGCTCATCTATATCCATGGGTTTGCCACCTCAGCCGCCCGGCCCCCCACACAACAACCCCTACGCGGTTCACACCTCTTCCATTAATCTCTCAACAGGGCAGGTCTCTGGGACCGCCCCCGGAGGTCCCAAGTACGCCCACTCGCACCCATCTCAGTCCCAGCAGTTTAGGTCTGCCAATCTTCAATATCACACTCAGCAAGTCCAACAAGCACAACACCCTTCCTACAACTACAACACCACCGCTTCTCCTCCGCCGCCACCACCGAATGCCTTTGCTGATACCTATCGGGACGTTCGAACGGTCGCCGGAATGAACACTTTTAAGAACCATGCAGCAGGATTGATACACACCCTCGACTCTCCCCAGGATTTGCCAAGACAGATACTCAATAGACGAAGGTCATCTCAGGGATATTCGTCAGACACGGTCTCAACACCAGGAGAAGGATACCCGACGAGGAGTGACTATTTTGGATATTCGTCCCTTCCATATCAAACGCCTCAACCACCTCAACCATCTGTGCTCTATCACCAATACCAACAGGATCATTCATCTTATCTTCACTCAGGTCACCTAACCCAGCTTCCATCCCAGCCTTTGAACTTGCAGCAGCCACAGCAGCGGCAGCAGTATCATCCCCAGGAGCCATTTCAGGACCAGCTGTATCATCAGCATCAGCAGCGCCGCCAGAAACAGTACCAACTCATGCATCAACAGAACCAACAGCATCACCAGCTACTGCAGCAACAATACCAACTACACCTAAAGCACCAGCAGCAACTACAACTGCAACACCAGCAGCAACAGCAGCACATGCAGCAGGCACAGCGCTCGCAGTTCGGGTCAATCTTTGCGCAGGTGGATCCTCAGGAGCTGGGCACACAGAGTGACGATGAGTATTCAAGTCACACTACTACTTCTATAGATGCGTTGGTCAACAGTGGTCAGGTCAAGGTGCCAAGAACTCGCGCACGATCTAGAACTCTGCCCACTCTGGAGGACTTGGAGGACATTGTGTTAGAGCCACTGGCTGCAGAAACACAAGCCCTGGTCGCGGTGTCAAGTCAGCGGACGGGAGGTTGGTCCGTGAGCGCACAACCAGCCCAAATTGGGTCTTCAATCGCGATAGCTTTTCACCTCCGCACTACAGTCGACGTGACGTGTCTTCAGGATGAGCACAGGTCGGCCATCGAGACGCTCCCTTCTGCCAGAATCGTAGAACTTGGATCTAGGTCGCCTTCCCTGTCGCCTGAAAAAGAATCGGAGCCCGCTATTGTATGTGGAGCTGCGCCAGATCTGGAGGACGAAGTCAAGGAGACGGCCGTGTCGAGCATACATATCGAGTCTTCCTCATCCTCATCGACTGTGGTCTCATCGCGCCCAGCCAGGCACCCCTGCCCTCGTTGCTCGAAGAGATTTACAAGGCCCTTCAACCTCCGTTCTCACATGCTCGCTCACGACAACGAGAGGCCTTATGCCTGCGATGGAAAGATGACAACTGGTGCAAAGTGCAAGTCCCGGTTTTCGAGACGAGCTGACCTGGTTCGGCATATCAAAGCCAAACACCCGAACTATACGAAAGATAAGAACCAGCCGCAGGAATCCACGTCCAACAACAACAGCGACGAGATGGACTGAACGAGTGAGTAGGAGGTGGGAATGAGAAAGAACCGAGTGAGAACGAACCCGGGCGAGGTGGGACTCACTAGAACCAAGCTCATTGGAAGAAGATGCAAGTTGCCTAATCTTCTCATATTGACAACAAAGACCTTAACCGACATGCTACGATACGCACGCGAAGCAGAGTGCAACCCATAGACGCAGGAATTGTAAAATAGAAACAAAAAATCAATGATACATCCATCTTCTTCACCCCATTGTTTATCTCTCCTTCGCCCACATCAATACACCTGCATGCAGCTATGCTCATCGTCATTAATGTTTTTGTCAGATGGGAATGTGGAATGTTGTTTTTCGTTCCCGTTTTTTTGTCGGTTATACTCATTGTTCGGACAGCTGCATGTTTAGTTAGACATCCGATTCGCCATCTCAAACACAACCGACGCGACCCCCACGATGCTACGGGCTCGACATAAAATGAAGATGTAGTCAAGCGAAGATTCTCCATTTTCCTTTCTCTTTTTCGTCACCCCTTTTCCTCTCCTTCCACTCCACACAATCTTACCTACTGGTCTCCAAAACATCAAAGTCTAACGCAATCACATACTCATAAAAAACTCGATCCAAGATGCGCATTTCTGCCCCAGTTGTCCTCTCACTTGCAGGTATGCCATGTACCCTGCTCATGCACCCACAACCATGCACCATCCAATGCACCCCTAAGTCGAGTCAAGACGATCTTACCCTGACCATCCATTTTTATTTTGTGATAGCTCTGCCTCTGATGGCTGCTGCTCAAAGCCCCTCAGTTAACTGGGCCGACTTCTTAACCTCCTGCCAGACTCCCGGACAGATCGCTCTCACCTATGTAAAAACATTGCCTCTTTCTCATTTTTCATTTCATTCCTTCCATGCAGGATGAACAAAACACCCCAATTATTTCTCAATTCCAATCTAATCGAGCATCCTCAATGAACATTATACACCTGCTTTTGTAGAGCGAAGGGCCTTCAGAGGCGACGATGGAGATGCTCCAGACCCTCAAGGACGCGCAAGCCAAGGTGACCTTCTTCACCAACGCGACATGGCTCCAATACATGCAGTACGCTGGAGTAACTCGCCACGCCTACATGGACGGCCACCTGATTGCCATGACCTACCGCCTGCCATCCGACACCTCCAAAGGTCTGACCAACAACGAGATCAAGGAGGATATTGGCCGTGCTTCGCGCACAATCCAGGATCTGATCGGCGTCTATCCCAAGTACATGAAGGTCCATGAGGCCAGTGTCAAGGACCCACGTCTGCTGGACATTGTCAAGTCGATGGGGTACACCCTGGTGGGCTTCAACTTGGACGAGTACGACTACAAGTACAACACCCTTGACAAGGTCGGTCAGATCGCTGAGGTTTATAACTCGATCTTCTCCAAGCAGCAGGAGGCTTATGGTCGCAAGGCATCTTACATTGTTACGGGGTATGATGTCCCCACCACGGGTGCTGCGGCGGCGCTTCCAAAGGTTATCAACACCATTAACGCTCATGGGTATGATATGGTCCGTTTGGATGGATGTGTGAACGACAAGTACCCCTACAAGAAGGACCCCATCAAAGACAATGGATATGTGAACGACGCAAAGTCATTTGGTGGCCAGGAGTACAAGCATGGGCAGGTTAATGTCAACGTCAACAACTACAGCCCTACGGCGGGAAAGGGCCCTGGACAGGGCAGTGCTAGCAAGGGAGCTACTGGTGGTGATCACCTTGCGTCGAGTGCCACCAAAATGACCGGTGTTGTGTCGACCATGCTTGCCATCCCTGCCGTCCTGATCTCCTTCTTCCTCTAGAGTTCAGCTCCACACGTCGTTTTTCATTCCCTCCCCTTTCTGTCCATTCTGTACCCTGTAATTTCCAGTCTACTTCCTTGTAACAAATAATCGTAGTGGATATCTTTTCCCCTCCATTAAATAGAAATAGAATAAAAAAACAATGCTATACTTTATAAGCAATCACTTTCCGGTGTCATGGGCTCTGCTGTGCGTGGTACACGTCGACTCTCTATCGTTCTCTTTGGACGCATGCATACATAGATGTTGGCGGCGTGAGTGATTCTCACTTTGTTCTGTGCCCGATGATGAATCGCGATCGATTGGCCAATCATGTTGCGTTGAGATCGCCCATTTTATCACCTATGACTCTTCAACACCAAATTCTATTTCCCTCTCTTCGTTTCCTTTTTTTCTTTTTTCTTTTCTGCTCTCACTCATTTCTCTACCCATCGTCCTTTCTTTTTCTCTCTTCCTCATCACCCCTCACCCCACTAGACGATTCAACTCGTTCACATTCACTGTTCCCTGTGCCAACACCTTTCCCTCACTTTCCTCTTTACTCTTCTCGGCTCATTAGCACCAACGCCTGTTCTTCTTCACGCCATGAAGATTGTCGACAAGATTGCACAAAAGTCCGCCGAGGGCAAACCCTTTTACTCGTTTGAGTACTTCCCCCCAAAAACCACACAGGTAAGCAACGAGGAGCTGTTCTGAACGTCGTTGATATATATGCATTAGGATAAATGGAATGTAACCTTCAGCATAGTCTTGGCACGATATTCACTTCTGGACCGTTTTTTGTTCGTTTTCTTTCGCTCCCATATTACTTCCATTCCGGCTGGCCTCCTGTTTTCTTCCGGACCTCCTTCTTCCGGAACCCCCAATATTCAATCCGCACATGATTGTCACCAATTCCTGTTTTCTCTTTTGCCTGTGTCCTCAAACACCTGTTCTTGTATCTGGATGGCAATTGTTGTTTCCGTATCTATGTGCGAATCCTCCTCTCCCTCTTGTCACCGCCCGTCCATTTTGATAGGGTCTGTCGAACCTGTTTGACCGTATCGGGAGGATGCAAACCTTGTCGCCTACGTTTGTTACGTGCACATGGGGCGCGGGTGGGTCAACGTTTGACAAGACCACGGAGCTGAGCGCGGTGGCACAGACGGTTCACGGATTGGAGACTTGCATGCATCTGACATGTACCAACATGGATCGTGGCAAGGTCGACGACGCATTAGCGGTAAGATATCTTGTTCCCATCGATCTCATTCGACGACTGCTTTTTTTATCATCTCATTTTTTTTTCTTTTTTTTTTTCCCACTGGGATTATTGGTTAAGGACACGCACCAATTTCATGCTTTGCTTGCTACCTGCTTATGTACATCATAGGAAGCCAAAAAGGCTGGTATTCAGAACATCCTGGCCCTCCGAGGCGACCCCCCACGCGGTCAGGAGTACTGGACCCAGATTGACGATACCTTTGTGCATGCCATTGATTTGGTCCGCTACATCCGCCAGCAGTACGGTGACTACTTTTGCATCGGAGTTGCAGGTAAGGAAGGAATCGCGTACAACTGGTTGGCTACTCAACGGCGACGGCGATGGCGAATGATGAGGAAAGATGGTGTATTTTAATGATTTTGTGAACCCATGGAGAGAGGAAGGGAAATTGAAAAGGCGGGCGGGAAACCTTTTTTTTTTTTGATCATATTTTTCCTGTCGACAACCCCAGGGAATTTCACGACAGTCATCCAGTGGTCCCATTGACATCTCTTTTCTTTTATTTCATTGTTGATGTACAGGGTATCCTGAGGGACATATGGACAGCACGGACCTTACCAGTGACCAGGAGATTAGCTACTTGAAGGAAAAGATCGAGGCAGGCGCAGATTTCGTGTTAACCCAGCTGTTTTACGATGTCGAGGGTTTCTTAGCCTGGGAGAAGCAGTGTCGCGCTTTGGGTATCACTTGTCCCATCATCCCTGGAATCATGCCCATCCAGTCCTACAACGGATTCAGGAGAATCACCAACCTCGCCAAGATCCGCGTCCCCGCTGCGGTCGCCGCTGCACTGGAGCCTATCCAAGTAAGACAAGATATAAGCTTATCGGACGAGTGTGAACAGGGCGCTTGTGAAGAGTCAAATGTTAACATGCTCCTGTCTATTCCATCTTTACTAGAGCGATGACCAGAAGGTGAAGGACTATGGTGTAGAGTTGGCCGCAAAGATGATCCAGCAGCTCCTGGATGCCAAGATTACAGGTTTCCACATCTGCACTCTGAACCTAGAAAAATCTGTTCGCCTTATTCTGGAACGCGTCGGCTTTGTCCAACCAGCAATTCAAGCACGCAAGCTGCAACTTAATGCCCCAACTCATGTCAACACTGACGAAGGTATCCCAGGACCAACCGATGCGACCGCCAAGGACTCTTATCTCAACCCCTTAACTTGGAACCCCATCGATGCTCAGGGACTGTCAGAATCGTGGGATGATTTCCCTAATGGACGTTGGGGAGATGCCCGCTCGCCCGCTTTCGGAGATCTGGATGGATATGGCGCCTCGTTGAAGGTGGAACCCAGGAAAGCACTGGAGATGTGGAAGAGACCTACCGGTGCGGAGGATATCAGTAACCTGTTTGTCGAGTTTATCCAAGGCAAGGTCCCGCTCCTGCCTTGGTCAGAGGGAAGCCCACTCCCTGAGACGGAGGCCATTCAGTCTCGACTGGTCAGCTGTAACGAGCGCGGACTCTGGACAGTCGGATCACAACCCGCAGTCAATGGCAAGCCCAGCACAGACCCTCTTGTGGGATGGGGACCTAAGGGAGGATATGTATACCAGAAGGCGTTTGTGGAGTTGTTTGTTGGGCCCAACGAGGTCGCTGCAATGGTTCAGAAGCTAAGGACAAGCTCGCCCTGGATTACCTTCTTTGCTGCGAGCCGAGATGGCGACGTCGTGACTAACGTGACGGGCGATGTTTTAGAGGAGCAGAGAAAGATTGCTGAGCTCAAGAAGGTCTGTAACGGCACACCATCTTCCAGCGGTTCGCTCAAGACGACTTCGTCAGAGGAGACACCCGTGTGTGCTGCACCGTTCATCAAGGGAGGAGAAGACGCATTGGTTGAAGGGTCGAATGCGGTGACGTGGGGCGTGTTCCCGGGCAAGGAGATTATCCAGCCGACGGTGATTGAGAAGGTGTCGTTCTTGGCGTGGCGGGACGAGGCGTTTGAGATCTGGAGGGAGTGGGAGCACCTGTATCCCAAGGGATCAGCCTCTCAGAAGCTGCTCCACCAGATTGGACATGACTATTGGTTGTTCAATGTTGTGCACAATGACTTTAGAGACGAGAACGGGATCTGGGACATCGTCCTTGCCTAAAGGCTGTCTCATGGGGTAGATTTATTAATACCTCCTAAATAAATAGAATGTGTGACGGTGGACATAAAGCATTTATTTGAGAGATTCTCGCGTTTTGCAGGGTACCTACTTGCTCTTTTGCACATCGTTTTTTTTTTTTTCTATTTGCATCACGAAGACATCATGTCAACAGTATATAAGTTCGGACCTCACACCATCAGCGCAGGACAGGTCTTCCTCAAGACACAGTATTCCCTCGGGCTCGTCAACCTGAAACCGATTCTCCCGTAAGCATGATCTGTGTTCATCGCCGCATTGCGAAAAAAAGAGGGTTACATTGATGCATGAGAAGAAAGTCAAAAGCTAGACAATGACCGAGAAAGGGAGACAAACAGAACCCAACTCCAGTGGAATAACCCATGCTGATCACCATAATCCCACCCTTGTTTCCGCGTCTCATACTTTTCTATACCTTTGGCGTCTTGATACTAGTGGTCGTGAGTACTTCATTCCTTCTGCCCCCCTGGGACATTTGTTTCGTATGGATGATATTATGGATATGTGGACCAGCACTAGGATCTACGGAAATGACTGACCCATAGAAGCCTTACCCATTCATTCCTTCACATGTCTTCTGCTCTTGATGGAGAAAAGATGTCTTGGTGGTCTGCAGACGTAATGTCCCACGGTTTCTTGACCTCAGTCCTGAAGAGGTTCGTCCTAGATGTTTACTATTAGAATGCGGATGGATCCATGGTGTTTTCGGTGTTCAGCGGTATCAATTGACAAGAGAAACCTCGTCTAGTCAGCTACACAACTGTTTTTTGACCTTTCTCCTTGATTCTTACGTGATGGATCGTTCACCAGGTCAGCGATATGTTTCAATCGGCGCAGAGGATAGGCAAGGTCATCGAAAAGGAGTATGACGCGACGTCATTGACGATTGCTTGCCAGGTAAACATTGAGAAAGTAGCGTGTGTGCCTTTTTACCCTAGTTTAGCATTGGAAAAGGATTCGTTTTGTACTAATGCTCAAATCGAACTATTTGTCTTTCGTCTTAGGATGGACCCGCAGGTATGGATCACAGCACCACGGAACTCACACATCAACCCAAGTTCTTGTCTGCAGAACAGCCCATCTAACTCCTTGCCATCTTTACGCGATACTCATACCATTTAGCTGGTCAGACTGTACCCCACTGTCATGTCCATGTGATCCCTCGCCGCCTGGGCGACTTTGTCAACAACGACGACATATATGAAAAAATCACGGCCCACTCGAGCGAGCTGTTGAAGCATCCCGAGAGGGTGGCTACTGTCCTGAGCAACACTGTGGCCAACAAGGGGGTTGATAATGAGGATAGACTGCCCCGGACTGAGGAGGAGATGGCTCAAGAGGCTGCGCGGTTAGAGTCCCTCTTGTCGTCCTAGAGAGATGGCAAGGCTAGATTAACGAGACCCTTTCGTGGTATGATGCAACAGAAGGCTAGTGTATTGACCAATTATATATGAAATTGTTAGTGCTTGCGAGTGTTTTGTTTTTGTCCGTGGTCATTATTCGAAGGAAATGAAAGAGAACCAAGTAACGGAGTTGGGTATGTTTTCATTTTGAAAGAGCGCTTAAAGGCGAGAGGGTACGAGCGGCATTGTACGTACATGCAAGAGAGGAGGTCGAGTGATGAATGGAGTGTAAGGAGAAAAGGAAAACTTACAAAA
The DNA here is from genome assembly GCA_004114315.1 of Cochlonema odontosperma. Lineage (NCBI taxonomy): Eukaryota > Fungi > Zoopagomycota > Zoopagomycetes > Zoopagales > Cochlonemataceae > Cochlonema > Cochlonema odontosperma. Next base: position 8,769 of record QZWT01000195.1, on the reverse strand, counting down.
AGAGTAAGAGAATAAAGACAAGGAAGAGAGGAGAGGAGCATTGGTGGTGGTAGTTTTTAGGGTTTTTTTTTGTTTTGTCGGCTCTGGTAAAACCCTGTTTGTTTTTGCTTCATCAGCAGCAATTCAACCATGGAACGGATTAAACAAAGAAGAGCAGAAACGAAGGAGAAGAAACCAAAGGCCTCTCTCGATAGATCCCTCCTCCTCGCTCTGTAGTCTGTTTTGTTTGTTTTTGTGTCAGGTAAGGAATAGGAGGACAGGGCACGCAGACGAAGAGCTGCCTCTTCAGTTGCATGTGCTTTCAATTTTCTCTCCGGAGCAATTCATCCTCTCTCCTCTATCCAAAAGGAGAATTATTTATTCTTTTTGCCTTTTGGTAAGCAACACCGTCCAACGAACGAGAAATAAGGTTTTCCATAAGAATGAGTGAGAGTGAGCGAGTGAGTGGTGACTAAAGGAAAGAGTGAAAGAAAGGAGTGGATTCGTCTCTCTGACTCTCTCTCATGTACTCACCATATTTTTTTTTGTTTGTTGGGTGTTGAATGGTTGCACCTGACGCTTTGCTGAAGGGGTCGAGTAGAAGAGAGAAAAAGGAAGGTGGGAAAAAAAGTTCGATCGATGAAAAGGATGGACGCAGAAAAGAAGGAAGGAAGGAGGGAAGGAAGGAGGGAAGGAAGGAAAACGGTCCTCTTGGTTGGTGCAGTACTCACTTACTTTCTGTTGGGTTAACATTCCTTGATGCACGACGATGGATACACTTTGGCCCTTTTGTTTTTCGTACCCCCCTAGACCTTGGTCAGTTGTCCGTTTGCTATGCGGGCTCGCTTAGGGGTTTTTTCTTTCAAAGGGAGAGAAAGAGCGAGGAAGGTGGCATGTTTGCTATTTCATTTTCGTTGTTCATCCTAATCCTTTTGCCTAGCCTAGTCCTTTCTCTGTTCAAATGAGCCTCTCAGAGCTGTCGAAACGAATAGTTTTTTTATATCATGCGCCCGGAGATTTGATTTGCGCCAATCCCAACTGAAAACGAACACAAAAAATGTTTCTTTGCTCGCCGCGCCGCACCACCTTTTCTCTCTGTCTCTGTCGTAAATGACATGACATGACCTTGCCTCAATAGAGTTTTCTACTGTCAAATGATATAGTTTGCTTTGAAAGTACAGCAACTTTTGTGATTCCTGTTGTACTTCGTATCGATATGAGCTCGACCCTCCCTCTCTGTCATTCATCCATCCAGACTCAAGCTCAAGCCAATAAAGACCAGTGAAAGGACAGACAAAAGGCGATCCTTGATTCCATTTTTGTTTTTGACTTTCTACTGGGGTTGAGTGGTTTTCATAGCCTTCTTTGGAAGGCATTCCTCAAGATATTTCCCGCCCCCGCCTCTGACCCCAGCCCCTGAATGGATCGACTACCTGGGTTCACATTTTTTGTGTTGGTTAGCATTCTTTGAACTACACGGGTTCGGAAGGAAAAGCAAGTGGAACGAAGGATGCCTGAGAGAATAGAGATACCGGAGACTCGTGAGATGCACAATGAACGAACGAACAACAAAACAATAAAACAACAAAGCGGTGGCATGTGGGGTCAGAAGGGTCGTCCCTGTAAAGTAATGGGCCACGAGAGGTGAGAGCAAGAAGCAAGATCGATACGGACGTTTTTTTTTTGTTCGTTCGCTCGATTATCTTCATCAGCCAAGGTAAGGGGGGAGGGTGTGCATGCCAAAACAACAACAACGTCAACAAAAAAGTTTTTAAGCGCAAACACATGCTTTTCCATTTTGCTGCATCTAAAACAACAAGACGCTTCTTTTTTTCCATGTGTGTTTTGCACCACTCGACCGTGGAGAAGAAACGAGTTACAAAAGAGGCGCGAGAGAGTATGCGGGGTAACACTCTTTGAAAGAAGGGAGAAGGAGAAGGGGTCTTTCCTCCAAACACCTGCTTTTGAAAGAACATCAAAGAAGCAAAGAAAAGAGGGAGAAGAGGAGAGGAGTTAGTGTGGGGAAGGGAGCATTGGCAAGTTCTCGAACAAAAATGCAAAAAAGAATAGAGGCCAGGGTGTTTGGGATTGGGATCAATGCGAAAAGGAGAAGATGGGAGTCAAGGGAGCCAAGGGAGCCAAACATTTTTCTCAGAGTAAGAAAATTCGAGAAGGAGTAGCGGGGGAGTAGAGTCAACGAGGTACTAGCTATCCAAGGGTGAGTAAGAGAGTGAGTAGCGTTGAGGGCAAAAAGTGGTAGGTATTGTAGTCCTACCCTTGGTGGAAGTTGCTCGCTTTGAATGTATGTACCGCCCAAGGTATGATACTTTTCTCGGTTGTTGTTGGTGTTGTTGGGTACCAAATTCAAACGGAGAAAAGTGCAATGCAGCATTTTCTTCCACTCGTCCCTGTCCCCTTTGGCCAAAGTAGCGAGTTTTTGTTCTCAATTTCCACCCCTTGTTACTACTGTTGCTGTTCACCTCTCCCCTTCTTCCTCTCTCGTTCACTTTTCCATTGCCCTTTCCAACCCTTGACTTGACCCTCGATGGTCTCTCCTCCCGTTGTCTTCCGCGCCCCTCTTTCTTTTATCCTTTACTTTTATTCCCTTGGGATGGGTGAGGTTTTGTGCAAGGGTGCCAAGTGTAAGGCGCTAAAGGTCAAGAAAGAACCAATCGCATCAACCGAGCTTATTTATTTTTCCTCCTAATGTATGTAATGTATGAGGAGTAAGGGATTCTTTACGCTGTTCTAATTCAGTCGGTCTGAATACTGTTATGTCTATCGGGCTGTTCACCGTTTTGTCCCTGAATCATTATCCTCGTCGTTCATCAAAGGGAGGGCCGAGACACTTTTCTCTTCTCTTTGAACGAAGAACCGATATACTTCGGTTTTCATATAAAAGGGAGGCGGTCGATCCCCTCACCCCGTCTTTTTTCCCTTTCAACTCCACTCCTCTTTTCTCTCTCGTAACAAACAAACTAAAACAAAAACAACAACCACAACGCCTCAACTGCCAAACGCAAAAAGACTATTTGCTTCACTTTCAACTTTTTTTTTTCTTTTTATTCTTCTTTTTATTCTCCTTTTTATTATAACCTACTTTCAACTTCAAACAACGATCGATCGCCAAGATGTCGCCCATTACCATTTAAACGCTTCAAATACACAGCCTCCCTTTTTTACAACTTCTACAAACCCAGCCTCAACAGCCAACCTACAATAGCCAGTCCTCCTTAGCTCAACTCATTTTTCAGCTCAACAGTCTTTTCTTAGCCTACAATCAGCCATTCAACAAACAACCAACATCTGTTTATTCAGCCCCTATCCAAAACAAAAATGGCCTTCCCTTGTCCCAGAACTACTACTCGTGCAGCAACAAACAACTACTCCAGATTCACTCAACCAAAAACCTCCTTTGATAGACACCGACCCACCCAACAACCATCTTAAAACACCCACATTTTTTTCCCCTTGAATATTTTTATTTGAACCCACCTGTCTTTATCCATTTCTCTTCAAACTTATTGTTAAGATACCACACAACAAGATGAACAACCACCAATTCTCTGCATCGCCCATGGGCGCTATGGTCAACTCGACCACCGGCTCGCTTAATTTTGCCCCGTCCTACCAAGGTAATTACTCGTATACAACTTGGAGAGAAAGAGTTAAAAAGATGGCAAACGCTGTTTATAGGCTCTCTTTTTATACATTTTTTGCACCCCAGGTCTACAACCCAACAATCGACAAAAAAGACTCATTTCTGGGGATGAGCAAGATGTGTCAATCACCTGACTTGACGCATCCATGTCATTTTTCATTGGGGGGAGTGGAGCTAAAAAAAAAGAAAGGCCTGTGCCTCCCGCCGATATTGTTGTACCTGAATGAAGATGATCACCCAAAAGCTAAATAATTCCCCTTCATGTTTGACTTTGGCTAACTGTCTCTGTTTCCTCTTTCTTCTTCTCGTCTTCTTCTTGCTTACTCGCAACCCCACTTTTTTTTCTTTATATAGACAAGAAGAGCGCGGGCCTTCGCTCCCGACAGAGTTTGCTCGACTTTGGCAGCAACATCAACACCAACAGCAGTAACAGCAACAGCAACAACGTGGACGTCACATTCGGTCCAACCCCCGAGATTGCCTCTTCACTGTTCGACGACTGGCTCTCGAGCGACCTCCAGCAGGCTGGATTTGTGGTTCCGACCGAGTACGACGACTCTTCCTCCTCTGATTCTGAATATTCTTCGGCCTCGCCTGCCTCGTCGCACCAGCACAGCCACAGCCCTATCCTCCTCCCCACCAAAAAGGAGGAAGAATCGCCTGTCGTCGGATTCGCCTCTTTGGACAGAGACCTTCTCATCCAATCTCCTCGCCAAGGAATTGACTCAACTATGTCGTTCTTCCCGGACTTGACGCAGACCGCTTATGGACGGGCGTTGGCTGCTTCCGCCAACCTTACTGCTCTCGCTCAACAACATCAGCAACAACAACAACAGCAACAACAACAACATCATCATCAACAGCAACAGCAGCCCCAGTCGATGAACCCATTGGGCATGGCCTCACTTGCGGGGTTGACACCCGAAGCTGTTCAGCAGGCTGCCGCGGCATTGAACATTCCTTGGAGCAAGTCTCTCGAACAGGCTGTCCTCGCCCAGTCCCTACTTGCCTCCTTTGCCGCTGCTGCTTCCTCCTCATCTTCCCCCTCCTCGCCCAACAGCATCACAGCCCCCCTTCTCCGTCAACAACAACAGCCTCTGGCGCCATTGATGCCCAAGCAAGGAGCAAGCATGACAGTAGCGCACGATCTCGCCATGGACATCTCCCCACCTGGCACGCCTCTCATGCCAACCATGTCCATGACAATGTCAAGCCCCAGTCCCAAGACCCCGACCATGTCCTCTTTCTCCTCCGAACGCGCTTCTTCCGTCATCGGCTCCCCTCCCCCATCCCACCACCATCCTACTTTGGCTCCCGCAACAACGACTACCCCAAGACTGTCGATCCTAAGCAGCTCCCAATCCTCCCTCTCCCTCCCGGGCGCATCCTCCCCCGTCATCAAAGCCACGACGTACAAGAGCACCTACCGCTCCGCTTCCCTCTCATACTCCAAGCGTGACCGCCCCGAGTTTGAAGAGCCCCCTTCCGTCCTCGAAGGCAAGGACCTCTCAGAGATGGACGAGGTCTCCCTCAAGCGCGCCAAGAACACCGACGCCGCTCGCAGATCCCGCCACAAGAAACTGATCAAGATGGAGAGTCTTGAACAACGGGTTGCGGAACTTGAGGTCGAGAACTCGATGTTTGAGAGCAAGTTGAATGAAGTCGAGTTGGAACGGAGTCTGTTGGCGGATAAGGATTGTATGCAGCAAGCACGGATCCAGGAGTTGGAGCAGCAGCTTCTTTTGGCTGCCGCGGCTGCAGGGCAACAGCAGCATCAACAGCATCATTACTAGAGCATTAGTTGTATATTTTCTCCCTCTCCCTTTCCTATTGCATTTTTCATCACTAAAACGTATTATTTATCACACACATTTCATTCTTCCGGTCAATGGTCAATGATCAATTGGAAAAAAAATGTGTATTATCAACAAATGGTAATACTTCTACTCTCATGTCAACTACTCCAATGAGCTGCCTTAGAAGTTCTCTACGAAGCCATGGTCCTGTCGGTACTTGATAATATCCGCAATAGTAACCAACTTGATGCCGTGCTCCTGGGCAAACTTGTAACAATCATCCCGACGCGCCATTGACCCATCTCTATCATTGACCAGCTCACAGATAACAGCCACAGGCTGAAGACCGGCCAATTTGCACAGATCGACCGACGCCTCGGTGTGGCCGAACCGGTTGATCGATCCACCCTCGGCATAACGCAGAGGAAGGACATGCCCAGGCCGGTTAAAGTCCTTGGCGGTCTTTGTGGTGTCGGCCAGGGATCGGCAAGTGAGGGCGCGATCGTGGGCAGAAATTCCGGTGGTGGTGTTGTGAGCATAGTCGACGGTGATCGTGTAAGCAGTCTTCATCAGTTCCTGGTTGTTGGGGACCATCAAGGGCAACTCGAGCTCCTTTAGCCTTTCAGGTGCTGCTGGTACACACACGTATCCGCTGTTGTAGGAGTGAAAAAGGTAGGATGGTTAGTATGTATCACGTGTGAAGTGAAAGTACCCATGGTACTTTTTTTTTTTTTTTTTTTTTTTTTTTTTTTTTTGGTTCCCAGCCGGCCGCTGCTTGCGGAGCAAACTGCAATGACAGCCTGGGAAGATTTGCTGAGCACCATCCCTTTAAGTTCCCACAGTGTTGCACCTTTCTTCCTGGTAACAGTCATTCTCCTTTACTGCAGGGTAGCCGATAACAGCACCAACAGAGGTCTCCTAAGGTCTCTTCTTTCTTCTCCGATTTATCCACAAGCTCCTGAAATCCAATTGTTCCTGAACAGAGGAAGACAGAAAGTAACTCACCTTGAGTATCTGATGAGGAAGGCCATCTGCTCGGTGGTGATCTTCTCTGCAGCCATTATCAAGTCGCCTTCGTTCTCACGATCCTCATTGTCGACCGCAATAATGAACTTTCCATCAGCTATTGTTGAGTAGAACGTAACAGATCGATGTTAGAATGGGTCAACGTAGAAAAGGGTGAGAGTAGGGAAGACAAGGAATAGGGGAGGGGGGGAAGTAGTCCAGTAGGTGGAGTCAGTGGAAGAGTTCGAATCCATTCCTTCCATCGTTCCATTGTCCTACTCCTGATCAGTTTTCTCTCATTCTGGGCTCCATCTGACAAAAGAGTTCGTGAGAAGTTCCTTTGTTCCTGATGAGCAAACACTGTTCTGTGTCCTGAGTGTCGACTTCCTGGTCCTACTTCGTCTCCTTTGATACCGCTGACCCATTTTCTATTTCCTGAAAGTGCTGAAGGAAAAGGACCGTAGACGGCGAATAGCACAGCTTCCGTTCGGTTGGTTGCTGTGTGTGTCTACGTGGGGCGTGTGGGGTGTGTGTGTCTGTCCAACTGCCAAAACTGCGCAGTGATGGATCAGACAGGCTCGTCTGCCTAACCGTCCCTGCTTCGCAAATAGTTAAAAATTTGTGTTACCGATGTCCTTGATGGCATCCTCAATGGAGTCAAAGTGAACGTCTGGGATATCTTGGACCATTGTCGTTGTGAGTTATCGTCGTAAGAGTTTGTCGGGCTGTAGAGGTTCGTCGTTTGTAAGAGTGAAAGGTGAAGAAAGAAAGAGAAAATAACGACCTTTTAAGTGGTCAAGCTCCTCCCTTTGAACGATTAGCTGTCATGTGTAGAAGGAAAGAGAGTCCCAACCGTCAAAGTAGGTGGGTGGCTTGGTCTCTGATTTTTCTTTCTCTTCTGTCTTTGACTCGGCCATTCGCCCGATGCATTCTTGACAGGTGAGTCCGAGGGATCTGATAAAAGGAGAGGTGGGGTGACAGACACCATTGAACCAACTGGTCACCTACCAACCAAGGTCTAAAACGGTACTAGCTTTTGCTTGCCTTTTTTTATCACCTCCCACACACCCTTGGGAGAAGAAAAGGATCCCGGGTTGAATAGTGAAATTCCTTTTGCAGTCGAGGTAAAGAAGATATCGGAACGCGGAAATGAAAGAGGGTAGAGCAGCACCATAAAAGATGAATCATAGAAAAGGTGCAAAGAAAAGGACTTCGCAATTTACGGGGCACAGAGTCGACAGCCAGGCAAGATACAAGAAGACGCGGATGGAGGGGAGTGAGAAAAAAAATGATAGTAGATGAGCCGACCTATGTGAAACTCTCACGCGGCGCGCGCTGCGCAGTGCCTCTTTTTTTTTCTGTATCCCTGTTGTTCATGATCGACCATCGCAAAAAGTAATAAAAGCCGACCAGTTGACTGACCGACCACCGTGAGTAAAAAAAAAAGAAATGACATAGTAGTTCCTCACCCCTAGTTTTGCACATGTCTGTGTTTGTGGAAGAGAAGGGAGAGAGATGGTACAAGACAGGACTGGACCATAGGGAGAGAGAAGGTTATCTTTCTCCACTCACCATACAGGTCAGGTATACATGCATGCTCTTATTACTTTCTCAGAATGCAGGAAGTGTTTCCGAGAAAGCGTGGACCAATTGAGTTCCTAGGGTTGGCCTATTTTCTATGATTTCGCTCCCTCCCCGCGCTCTTCAGTGTGAACCTCCTTTCATTGGGCAGAATAAAACGAAGCCAGTCAGCCTGTCGCTGAGCGGGCCGGGAGATTAGCGAGTGAGCGAGAAAAACAGAGAGCGAGAGTTGTGTACAAACAAAAAATGGTTTAGAGTGACTAAGTGAGGCAGGGACAAGGGAACAGGGGCAAGGGACTAGGGGTCAGGAGGTAAGGGGTCAGGGAAACATGAGGGGCAGAAGGACAAAGCAAGGGACCGAACACAGAAAAAAAACGTGGTCGGGCCGATCGTCGTTTTCGTCAAAGAGGAGAGAGGAAGGCGAGAGGAGGAGGAGGTGTGTGTTTGTGTATTGGCCAGCTGACTTTGGCGAAAGGTTGTGTCGAACAGAAAAAAAAGCTTCTTCGTGCTCTTGCCTCTCGTCGTCTTACTTTTTTCTTTCCCACTGGTTGTTTGTGCCACCATGCTACATACACACTTATCCTTTCTATCTATCTCCCTCTGCCGATGGCCATTATTTGTTCCGCAATCCATACAATAGAAAGTCCTTTACTTTATTTTGACTCTGAAAGAAAAATAATGGATGAAGTATGACCAATTCTCAATGTTGGGAAGGGAATCAAGGGTTTTAATCTTTATGTGAGCGCC
>QZWT01000194.1:0-23276 GCA_004114315.1 Cochlonema odontosperma | reverse complement strand
TGAGATGGGAAAGGACCACGAAATGATAGCAGAGCAGATTTGCACCCGCACGGGGTCGCATTCGAACGCCTGAACCTTGTGTTGTCCCGACTGCACCACTTCTCTTTGCAGCATCTGTGGAGTAGACAATGTGTGGATGTGTCACATGGTTGCTTCACCCGTTGCTCCACCCGTTGCTCCACCCGTTGCTCCAACAACCAAGTGTTCAACCATTCCGCTCCACCCATTTCCCACAAAAAAAGAGGTTGAAGGGCGAGCATGCGCAGAGTGCGCGCGTGTGATCCTTCTTTCTGACTCAGCACGCTTATCATGCGTCATCACAGTGTGGCTCCTTAACTCCGCCGCCCTCGCCACCCCCACCACCCTCACTGCTCCTCCGCTTCCCATGCGCCGCCTGCTTCTTTCTGGCGCGCTACTCGCTACCTATTTGTATGCGCAGTCGGCTGTGATTGTCGTCAACAACACGCCACACACCTTCAACACATCCACCGTGCTGAGTTCCGACATCCTGCTGCACTGGACCATCGACAATCAGCTGGTGCGCTTTGGTGTGATTGCCACGCCTGTGGCCAGAAACGGTGCTTACTCGCTCCGCCACCCCACCAATGCTAACCACCACCCTCCTTAGGCTGGGTGGGCGTGGGTTTCAACACGGACGGCAACATGGTCGGATCGCGTGCCGTCCTCGCTGTTGCTCCCACATCCGGCGCTGCACAAGTGCTTGAGTACTCGCTCAATGGCAAGAGCTCGTCTGCCGTCCAGCCTGCGTCTGCGTCCTCGTCCGTGATCACCGACACCGACGTGCAATATCTGGACGACGGCAAAGTGCACTTTGTGTTCGCCCTGCCTGTCGCGTCGGAAGCCGCTCTGCTCACACAGCCTGGCGAGAAAACGGGCTTGATTTACGCATCGGGTCCTCAGCCTCCGTCTGGTACTGCTTCCCGCCGCGTGCGCGGTGTTGAGTGGCATCCGTGTAGTGAACCGTCTTTCGAAACACGACATGCATAGTGCTTCCGCTGTTGTGCTTGTGCGAAGCGGAAACGACCCGGGTGGCACAGTGCCGAACAACAGCATCAAAAGCGGTGCTGCGGCACGGCGTGAGTCCGCTGTTACTGCACACGCGCTGCTTCTTGGCGTACTGTGGCTCCCTTCGCACCCGCATCTCGCCCCGCACTCATCTCTGTGCGTGGTAGATTGCGTGGCTGGTGGTCACGCCTGTTGGATCCCTGCTTGCGTCGCCAATGCTGCGCCATCGGATGTTCCCTCGGGATCGCGCGGCCTATCCGCCACACACCACTGCACACAAGGCCATCATGGTGCTTGCTACACTGCTTGCCATGACCGGCATTATCATCGGCTGGTCGATCGGAGATGGCGAGCAGAAAGTGCATTTTGCTATTGGCACTTTGGTCTTCATCCTACTAGTGTTCCAAGTGTCATTCGGTCTGTGGCGTAGCCGGTTGAAACCAACCACGCCCACGCCACCCACGCGCCACCCGGTAAACACCGCTCCCGCCATCATCGAGCACACCGATAGTACCGCCCACGCCTCGCCTCCCCCTGCCGAGAAACAGTCGTCGGTGTGGTCCCGCTGGAGTCGCCAGCGCCGCCACCAGCTGTCCCTGGTGCATCGCTGGCTTGGACGTGCTATCTGGGTGCTGGCTGCAGTGAACATTTTCTTTGGCATTTCCATTGCTGGTGCGCTATCTCTGCTGCTCTTTCGTGTCCTCACACTGTTTGTAGGACTAGGCACTGGCTGGGTCATCGCAGCTGCTGTGCTGGAGGCATTGGGACTGATCCTGCTTGCTGCAGGCCTACTGCTCAAGCCCTTCCGCCGCACATCTCGACGTGAACGACGCGAAGCAGTCAGACTCCCACATGAACCGCTGATCGCTACAAACTGATGCATTGGCTCTGGCTCTGGCCCCATCACACACCCCCTTCTTCTGTAGACACCCGCTGCTTGTTCATTCTCACTGTCTCGCTGTTCAAATATGCTCTGCTAAACTGTTTTCTTTGGAACGACTGCGAGTTCCCTTTCATGTTTGCGAGTTCCCTTTCACGATTGCATGCCTCCTTTCATGTTTCGTTTGGCCTTCTCTCTCTCGCCACCTCTCCACGTGTCCTTTCTTCCCCCTATGCCTGCACACTCCCCGCCCTCTCCCGCGGTGGCGTTGGCGGTATTTGGGGCGTACGCACTCTACCTTCTCATGCCGCTGATCCCGCTCATCCATTACCGTGCTCGCCCTGCCCTGCACTACCGCTCCGTCCCCTTCACGCTTCTCTCCTCCGTGTGCAATCTGACGCTTGCATCGCTCTTTCTCCTACGTCGCTCCACCCCTTTCACCCCCTCGTGCTACTTGTCCTACTGGCTGGTCTCGCTGTTTCCCCCTCTCGCTATGCTTGCGCTGTGCGCGCGTTTCGTGAAGCTTACCCAGCGTCATCGCATCTCCGACACTACCCTTATGCTTTCCTACTGGACACAAACCCCTCCTCCTCGACTCCTGCAACTCCTAGGCAAGCGCCCCAGAAGTATCTACCTATTTTTCGGTCTGTGCTTTCTGCTCTACGTCATTGTGCTGCTCTGTGTGCAAGTGAGTAGCCCCGCACTGCGTCGGTACACATTTGCGTTCAGCGCGTGCGCCACCGGCACCCAGATGCTGCCACTCTACGTGGTCATGTGTATTATCTTGCTGGCCATGGTTCCCATCATGCTGTGGCTGATGCGGTATATGCGAGACGATGTGTACGGCATCCAGTCCGAGCTCCGTCTCCTGTTCACCGTGTGGCTCTGTTCCGGCATCATGTACTTCGTCTGGGCGTACACAATTCCCGTGTCGCTTGTTCCTCTTCTGCGATGGTGGCCGGCATGGGGCTGGCTTTTGATCGGTCTTGTGGTCGAGCACTGGATCAGCGTGGTGAGCCCTGTGTTTCACACCCTGCTGACGCAGTATCGCCTGCGTCGCCATCGGCATCATCTTGAAAAGCATCCGCTGGGCGTCACCTCCTGTGCCTACATGTCTCGTGCTGCCTTTGACGCTACGCTCCAGGATCCCTACCTGTTTGACGCGTTTCGTGATTTCTGTCGTCGTGACTTTAGCGTGGAGAACGCCTTCTTCGTCCATCACCTCTGGACCCTGGCGCCGTTTCTCACGTGGCAGTGTCGTAATGTGCAGAAGAGTCACTCGATCATCCGTCAACACCAGCATCAGATCTACCTTCTTTTCCTGGCTCCGCATGCCGAACTGCAGATCAATGTGCCGGGCGCAGTTCGCCAACGCGTGGAAGAACAGTTGGCACGCACAGACGCGGAATTTGCACTGCATGACGCTACTGCTCGCTCCTCCGTGAGCGTCTCCACCCTTCCTTCCTTCTCCTCGCCGCTGGCTATGTTCGACGAAGCGCTGGAGGAAGTGAAGCGGATGATGTACCAGGATACATTTCCGCGGTTTGTTCGTGATGGCGGCAATATGCGGTGCATCGAGATCACCCAACTGATGCAACGACATGAAAAGAACCAGCAGAGAGATGCGTTCGCTCCCGCCCCGTGCTCTCGCAGCAACAGCAGCAACAGCAGCAACACACAAAGAGCGACGAGCATGCACCCAGCAGGTCTGTCGCCTTCTCCCTCTGCCGCACCCTTGACTGCCCTACACGCGCATTCTCCCAATGCATGTCCGGTCACACAGCTGAGCGGCGTGCATATTGATTATCGCCGCACGTGGTCCTACTAGTCCGCTTCTTTCCCCCGCTTGTTTTGCCCTCCCTTCCCTCCCTCCCTCCTCCTCTTTTTACTTCCCCCGTTGAAGTTTTTGGTAGAAGCATCATTATACTTGGATGCATTTTTCCCGCTTGCTTGCTTGCTTACTATATCAAACAGCACGGCATTTATTGCATACCAATAAAACATACACAGACATCATATCGGCTCAAAGGATTTCATCACCACTCCGAATCGCAGCCAGTGGGCTGATGAGGAACGCGGCAATGCCGACCGACACCAGGATCCCAGCTGGTATTGCCCACACGGTTCCGAAGCCTAAAGATGGGGCGTGTGAGCGACAGGGCCGACGATGGGAGCAACGCGCGTTCCGACCTGCTGCTTGTAATCCCAAGAACACGTTGAGCGCGGCAGCAAGCCACATTGCACGGCCAAGCCAACGATGCGTGGAGGTGATGGTGTGTCGGTGCTCCAAGGCCCACACATCCAATCTGCCTCGCCATGTGTATGCGTGTGTCATCTTCGCCTTTTGAGAGGTGGGGGCAATGCGTGTGCGCCACCAGCCAAGCGTGCTTTGGCATAACAGACCAATGAACACAACAGTGCCCACTGCAAAGTGCGCCATATGCTCGCCAGTATACAAACCAAGATACCCGAGCAGGAATCCGGCAGAGGTGATGATAATCGCAATCGACATGACAATTTGGTGAGCGCGTGTGAACCGCGGGTTCGTCGACAGGTCCGCGCGGAACCACTGCCTACGTAGGTTCGGGGCGGCAAACATAGCACCCAGTGGCACCAGCACCATCCATGCCAGCACCATGATGCCGGCATGCGCTATCACAGCGATCTGGCGTTTTCCGAGCAACGCTTGCCCTTTGCTACCGCGCGCAAGATTGATGCGAACAGCGCCGTGCGACGAGTGGACCGGCAGCTGCTTTTCTAGGGGAAAAGACGTGTGGCGGACGTGTGTGTGTTAGCGGTGACGGGCCGGCAGCAGAAGCGCTGCTTCCACGCAAGGGAAGCGATACCGTAAGGAGGCACAGGACCGATCGCATAGATCAACCCGGTTTCTGACTCCGGAGTGGCTTGGATGTTTGGATCAGACGCAACAGGAATAGTGAACGCAAAACAAACGTGCCCGTCTGCGTAGCTCACAGCGGTGTTGGTGATGACCTCGGTTGGCGTCAGTTCTACACCGGCACGAGTTTTGTTGTTCAGCTGGAACTCACGGACTTGCGCCTTGTTCTGGTACATGGTGGCGACCACAGCACGCGACGGCGTCATCTCACCCTCGGCGTTGAAACCAACGCTCACCCAGCCTATCGACGGGAGATGAGCACGAAGACACGACACGCGACAACAGACAAAGAGACCATCTTGGTTGGTGGCTTGAACACCAACGGAGAGCGTATCCGGATACATGGACCAGTACAGCGTCAGGCCTGGAGCAAGCAGGGCAGTGTGGCTGAACTGGAGCGTGGCGTTGCCGACATTAAGACCTGCGCACGCGAGGGTCCCGTTAGCCGCGGGCGGCGGAGGCAGCACCTACTTTGTGCCGCACAGCAGCCGATGTTTTTTGAAGCAAACACGAATAGAAAGAATAACAAAAGCATTTCCACTGTGCGAAGACGGGAAAGCGGGAGCAACGAGCGTCTGCCAGCGAAACAAGCAGCGACGCCCAAATAGGCGCTGTCTGCCACCGTGAACTGCCAAATCCGCGCATGTCGATCGCCTCGCCCAAGCCGCTGGCCGTCAGCGCTGCTACGCCCGCCGCCCGCGCGCTCACCTCCAGAGCCGCCTTGCCGCCGCATATCCAAGCGCAGCACACGCGTCCAAGCATCTCCACGCCCGCCGACACGGCCCTCAATCCCGACTATCTCAAACTGATTCTTACGGCGAAGGTGTACGATGTGGCAAAGGAAACTGCTCTGGATCTTGTGCCGCAGCTTTCGCACAAAGTGGGTGGACAAGTGTGGCTGAAGCGGGAAGACCTGCAGCCGGTGTTCAGCTTCAAATGCCGCGGTGCCTACAATCGCATGCAGCAAATGACTGCGGCAGAACGCGAGAAAGGGGCGATTGCGTGTTCCGCTGGGAATCACGCTCAAGGTGTAGGTATGTGGGCAGTGCGTTCCGTGGAAACACGCATGCAGGCTGATGCATAACTAGCCTTGGCTGCTCAGAAAATGGGTATACTTGCAACTATTGTCATGCCTATACAAACACCAGCGATCAAGATCCGCGCTGTGCAGCGCCTGGGGGGTACTGTGGTGCTTCACGGTGCCGATTTCGACGAGGCTAAGACAGAAGCGGCCCGTCTTGCGCGTGAACGCGACCTCACCAACATCCCACCCTACGATGACCCGTATGTCATTGCTGGGCAGGGCACGGTGGGCGTGGAGATACTTCGCCAACACCCCGCTCCCGAGACCATCGATGCCATCTTCTGCTGTGTAGGCGGTGGTGGCCTGATCGCTGGTGTTGCCGCTTATGTCAAGCGTCTGTTTCCTCACATTCGCATGATCGGGGTGGAAGCGGCTGATGCCGCGGGCATGACCGCCTCCTTGCGTGTCGATCGACGTGTCGAACTGAACGAAGTGGGTCTGTTCGCAGATGGCGCTGCCGTGCGTTTGGTGGGTGAAGAAACATTCCGAGTGTGTCGCGAGCTGGTCGATGAAATGGTGTGCGTGACCAACGATGAGATCTGCGCTGCCATCAAAGACATTTTCGAAGACACCAGGTCTGTGGTGGAGCCTGCTGGTGCTTTGGCCATTGCCGGTCTGAAGAAATGGTCCACCGGACGACAGGGTGGTGTGTATGTGGCCGTTATCAGCGGTGCCAACATGAATTTCGATCGATTGCGATTTGTGGCTGAACGCGCGGAGCTTGGGGAGCAGCGAGAAGCACTCATCTCCGCTATTATTCCAGAACGGCCTGGGAGGTAGGCATCGTCCTTTCCATCGTTTTCTGTTTAAAGCATTCCAGCTTTCTGGAACTCTATGGTGTCGTGCATCCTCGCCAAATCACCGAGTTCAGCTACCGGTTCGAGCACAAGGAGCGTGCTCACATCTTCATGACATTCACTGTGTTGGACGACCGCTCTACTGAAGTGCCAGCCATCATCCAAGAGCTGGCACTGCATGGGATGCAGGCAAGGGATCTGTCGCACAACGAGCTGGCAAAGACGCATGTCCGATTCCTCATCGGTGGGCGAAGCGCAGTCAAAAACGAGCGCGTACTACGATTTGAATTTCCAGAACGACCCAACGCACTGAAAAACTTCCTTGGTGGCTTGGAGGGCGACTGGAACATCACCCTGTTTCACTACCGCAACATCGGCTCTGGTAATCATGCTTCTTCTCCTCTATCCGTTTCTCGCCGCTCACGCTCTTGTGTGCACATACACACACACACACAGACAATGGAAAGGTATTGGTGGGGATTCAGGTGCCACCGGATCAGAGCGAGCAGTTCGAAGAGTTCTTGTCCACGTTGGCGTACCCATACGTGGACGAAACTGAAAACACTGTCTACCAGCAATTTCTGTGTGCGAGCGGGAGCACTGATGCATCAGAATAAACAGCGGCATCCAGATTGAAACAATGCTGTATTTTGCATTCCTATTGCGGTGCGCTGCGATCGGCATTTTCCAACACAGTCTTCAGCGACTGTTGCGCAGAGCCTCGAGGCAATGGTTTTGGCTGCGATGTGTCCGGTTTCCAGCCGATCTGCAATATGATGGTGAGCAAAATGTATCACCGCTACTGCACCTGGCCTCACCATATACAGAATCTACACACGTGCTCAGTTTATGCATAGGGCAGACAACACACCTGAAATGTTGCGGGAATGACGCCTGTTTCGGGATTCCCGTACAGCTCTTTGCCCAATCAGCGTTAGTCATCCTATGGCATCGACACGCGCGTGCCCACCTTGATAGATGGCAGCAGCAGCGTGAAGTGTGTCGCGGCCCAAATGGGGTCGTCTACAGGATACTGATTGTATAACCGACTCGGTGAAGCGCACTACCGATGGATAATAGCGTTGGACTCGCCCATCATCCGCAGATCCGACATCAGTTCGTACATGGAGGGAAACTCGACCACCACCTCGTCAAAATCCACCGTTGTCAACGTGAATTTGGCATGTGACAGTAGCGATCCTAGGTCCTGCATCTCTAGCACTGAGTTGAGCACGCTTGTACACTGCATGGCGGCGTGAAAGACCAACCTGTCATCGGGGACACACGAGGTGAGATCCCGCCCTCACGCTCTTGTTCGGCCAGCTGTAGGCTGGTGCTGAGTATTGTTCAATTTCCATTACATCGGTTGCTGCAACGCTACCGTAGTTCAAACAGCGTGTCTCCACCAAATAGAGCACCGATAAATACACCGTCAGGACGTAGCGCACGTCGAATCTGAACCAGCGTGCCTGTGCTCCTCGTGCGTGAGAACGAGACGGATCATACGCCGGTGCAGAAACGCACCAGGAAGATCATTGATCCAGTGCATCGACAGGCTGCTCAGCACCGCATCCACGCTGTTTTCGGCAAAGCTTGACAGCGCAAGCTCCTCGTCCTCCGCCACGTAGGTGACCTCTCCTACACATGTGCGTTACACCTCGCACGCGTTCAACCACACAAGGTACCAACTGCCGGTTGGTGCTCCCCACGACGCATCAGATCGCCTGGCAGGAGAGGGTGGGACATTTAACGGAATACACACGTGCCACACGTTACCAGACATGTCTATCTGGATCAAACGGCTGGCTTGGTCACGCTCCAGCCACTTGGCAAGGTGGCCTGCACCAGCCCCCAAGTCCACTACAGTGGCAAACTCGCGTTTGATATCCTGCAGCGATGCAATGCGCCTGGTCAGCGGTGTGACGAGACACGACGAGCATACCAGCAGCCGGTCAACAACGCGTGCGGCAATCTCGTCCTTGAGATGGTCAGCGGCATGCTTCGACTCTTCGTCCACAGCCCGTGCAGCTGCGCGATCTCGCTGCAGCATCTTGATCCGCCGATCGAATATGTAGCTGACGGCATTTGTGGAGCGAGCGGCGGCAGCGGAGAAGGCACGGCGACGCGTCGCACAGTAGCTTGCGCGGTTGCTCCACATCGGCGCCACTGCAGCGTCACGGGGAAGTTCGCGTCTTGAGCAGCCGCTGAAAATGACCGACGCTCGACAAGAACTCGCCACGCAATTCAACGCGTACAAGCAGGAGCTACAAACGCTTGCCCAGAAGATTGGCGAGCTGGAAATGGATGCAGACGAGCATCGGTAGGTGTGCGGCGGTCGGCGCTCAGGCATCCGCCATGCTTACCGTCGCTTTTTCCGTCCAGCCTGGTCATCGACACCATTGAGCCTCTCAATAAGGACCGGCGCTGTTTCCGGTTGATTTCAGGTGTGCTGGTGGAGAGAACGGTGGCTGATGTATTGCCGGCACTCCGGCAGCATCAAGATGGGGTAACCTTCTTGCGGGTGGTCACCCGCTTCGTCGCCTAATCTCTTCCTCCCTCCCTCCCTCCTCCTCTGCCAGATCAAATCGGTGATTCAGCAGCTGCTTGAGCAATACAAGAAAAGGGAAGAAGAAATGGTGGCTTTCCAGAAAAAGCATAACATTGTTGTCACCAGTCGTGCACCACAGCAATAAGTTGCGGATGCTCCCCTCTCTCGCATCCGCAACAATTCCGTTCTTTCGTTCCTTTTCGTGCATTGCTGCACTACTCCACCTTGGTGTCCAGCGCCTGGTAGCCACGACGGCCTCCGCGCACAAAATAAATAATCCCTCCCACCGCCATCAGAAATACAATTAAGCTGAGTGTCGGATTCTCTTTGGCAGTTGTACCCACTTTCGCCACATGCTGCGCACTGGCCTTGATGAAGCCGGCAACCACTCCCAGCGTGCTCTTGGCCTAAAACGGTGTGAGCCCGGCGACACCGCCTCTTTCCTACATGGAGCACGCCACGCTCCATGTCCTCAAGTGTTGCAAGCAGCAGCTTCTGCTCAAACGAAATCGCATGGCCGAAACGGTCTTTGTCGTAGTACTCCTCATTCTGCGCAGACGAAGCAAGTTGTCAGCAACGCCGTTGGCACATCGGCACCATACCTTAGGCGCGTAGATCACCATCACCGGAAGCTGATCAGCAGCCACCCCGAAAGCGCGACGAGGGAAATCAGGATACTGCATCGCATCCAGCCACGCAAAAACCACGTGCGTGTTTGGCAAGTTTAGCATTTTGTCTTGCTTCCGGTGCAGGAACTCTTTGGCAGCATCGTTCAGCATGCGCTTGCGCACTTTGAAGAGACTGCCGTTGGAGTCCAGCATCCCCAGCACCACCACCTGGTCGCCGAAAAGCACATCACGAGCGTTCTCATCGTTCAGGGTGATCAGCAATGGGTATTGCTCTTGAAGCACCCAGTCTCGCATTGCATCAGCGCTGTCCATTGGGCCGGCATACACTTTGTGGCCGTCGTCTTTGAACACTAGCAGCGCGGGTGCAGACGACAGTGCAAAGGCAGTCTTCGCGGCCTCCACTTCGGTGACATGGAAGTAGTGCGCTTTGTTGAAAAGAGACTTGGCCATCTCTTTGTACTTGTGCTAGTGCGGACAAGAAGGGTGAGCACGGGTGCATGCCATTAGAAGGCGAGCGACGCGACATCACTCACGCACGTACCGTCACGTCGCTTTCCTCAGACGCCTCAACCAGCACGAAATAGACATCGTACTTTCCAGACACATCGTCTAGCTGAGCAAGCGTCACGTCCATGATCGGGTTGCTGCAAGTACGCAGACGCACGCACGCACTGTCAGCCAAGCCAGCGAACGCACACGGACACGGACATACCTAGACGCCTTGACGGCAAACGTGTTCAAGGCATCCAGTGTGCGTGCCCCGTGGTACTCATGCGCGACACCATATTGGATACTGCCGAAAGGTATTGAGCGGAGTCAGCGCCATGCAGAGCGCACACGCCTACAATTTCATTGTTGGAAACCCTTGAACACCAAAGCGATCGCACAGCCCATCTGAAGGTGCGGCAGTGTGAGTTCGTGTCAAGCAAGGGCGATGCTGCTGATGCCGACGTACCAGCTTCCAATGTGCAGTCCACCTGGCCGATGTTGACCACGCCCTTCGCTTTCGCGCTCAGCTCCAGCCATATTGGAGCTGCCACGGATGTGAGCAGAGACACGGGAGCACAGAGGCACAGGCATACCAAGGGCTTGGCAGTGTTGGCACCAAGGCACAAAGAATTTCTAAGCCATCGGTGAGCGTCGGAAAGAAGCATGCGCGCGTCTACGCACCACAAACCACGGCCCCTTCTTGGTCAGCTAGGAGAGGGGTTCTATTTAGCAAAGAGATCGGGATCAAGGGAAGGCAGGATGCTTACAGTGTCGAAGTTTGCGGAGTTGAGATCGACATTGATACCCAGGGGATTCGAAACAGGCTCGGGTGTTTTCGGAATGGATGGGACAGCCTGGTGTGTGAGATGCGAGCGGTCGGGAGAAGCGAGCTTACAGGCCGAGAAGATCGTGTGGGCTGGATGGCTTTTACAACAGCAGCCTTTTGAGGAGGAGGCAGGGCAGCGACCAGAGGTGTGGGTGCAATAGTGGCAGTGACGGTGACGGTGGTGATCGTGTTCTGAGGTGCGGTTGATGTGGGGCGTGCAGGCATGTCAGTGGCAGCGTGGAAGGCGTCGGAGGTGGAGGCAGGGACGGGAGTAGAGGCAGGGACAGGAGTAGAGGCAGGGACAGGGTCGATAACAGGTGTGGGCGGTGTGGGTGTGGAGGCGACAGGCAAGGGAGCAGGTAGCGGAGACGACGATTTGGCAGAGGAAATAGGTGTGGGCGCGTATAAGTTCGCGCGGTCGATGATCCAGCGGTGCAGCAGGCTGGAGCGTGTCTCGAGGGTATACTCCTCAACGCGCTCATTGTCATGGTAGCTGGCAAGGGAGGTCAGACGGTTGCGTGCTGTGTAGCATGCGTTCTCACACACACTTACAGAATCAAAGTGGGATACGCCTGGATGTCGTGATAGTCGCACAGATCTATGGCGGTGCAGATGAGAAAGGCAGGCTATGGCTAGAGGGGAGGGAGAGGGGAAACGACATACCCACTTCCTCCAGACAATTGACCTGGGCCAAATGGAAGTCTTTGCTCGTGGCCAGGTAAGAAAGCTCACGGCCCAAGTCGTCCCACACAGGCGCTGTTGAACGGTGGGGCGTGAGATGTATGCGGTGCAGCAGCTAGGGGAGGGAAGGAGCACGCACCCATGGCCAAGCAATGGGGACACTTTGGAGAGTAGTGCTTGATAAACCAGGTGCCCTTGGCGGTGACAACATCGAAGTTGTGCTGCGTCAGATGGGGGCCAGAGTGGAGGAGAGGCTGGGGATCGGCGGAGGAAGGAAGAGGAGGAGACGCGACAGTATGGCTGCTTCCATGGCGGCCACCCCAAAACGCACCAGCACAGCGAGCGAACAGCCCAAGCACCAGCAGCGACGCTGGCGGCAGCGGCAGCGAAGTGGGAAAACGCATGAAGAAGCGTGGTTTGAAACGAAACGAAACGCAACAGCAGCCACGCACGAGACGCTCTTCGCACTCCGATCAGACGTGTGTGTGTGTGTGCGTGCGTATGTGTGTGCGCAGCAAGACGTGAAAGAAACGGTTTCATACACAGCTACACGTGGCATGACGGGTGGCTATGCTCGGCAGAGTGTTTCGTGTGACGCAGTCATGTGGCAGGTGTGTTCGGAGTAGCGTGAGGAGGGAGGCGTGGGTGGTGCGGGTTCGTCGGCGGGGGCCACGTTGGCAAGCACAAAGCCCAGGAGCACAAGCAGAGCACCAATCCAATAGGCGGCGCCCAGTTGGATGCCCTTTCCATACATGTCGCCTAGCATGGCCAGTGGCATCTACAGGCGTGGGTGGGAGAGGCCGCGCTGTGTTACCGTGAGTGAGAGGCCTAGCGTAACGACAAGTGGGGAAGTCAGCAGCACCGCGCGCAGCCATAAGTAGTCGGAGCTAGAGTGGTGGGGAGAGGGGGGAGGAGAAGGGGGTAAGTAAAGAAGAGAACGAGGAAAGGGAGCAGCCGTACAGACAGGTGCCGATCAAAGCGTTCAGAAGGATGGCCATCCAGAGGTGAGGCGCAGGCCATTGAAAGCCTTCGATGCCAACAGCGTGCAGCACAAGAAAGCCTGGCCATAGAAGCGTGGTGCTCCACACGCCCACCCAGCCAAAGAACAGTGTGATGTCGATGTTCGCTTCATCCTCGATGCAGTATTTCAGCATAACAGCGTAGCAGCCATAGCCAATGGCACCTACAAGCGCCAGCAGATTGCCAAACGCCACCTGGTTGCCGGCCAAGGAATGGGCAAGCGTGTCGGCAGGCCCATGGCCAACAGTGTTCTCAGAGAAGGCTACGAAGATAACGCCCACAAGCGACAAGAAGACGCAGCATAGCTTCCTTGGCGTGAAATAGTCCACACGACACAAGACGGAGAAAAGGAGTGTGAACAGACCCGAGGTGGAAGCGAGGATGGTGGCGGAAGCCACGTTGGTGTATGCTAGCGACGCATTGTTGGCGTAGTTCGCCACAAACCACACGAAGCAGAATGCCATGGCAAGCCTAGCCGTCTTTGCTGGTAAGCACAGGGAAAACATGGGGGGGAGCATGGGGGAGCATGGGGGAGCATGGGGGAGCACGGAGGAAGCAGCGTGGTACGCAGCGTACACACCTGTTTGTGTGACAGCTTGCGGGTATCAGACGCGTCCAGCAGGGGTGTTGTGTCCTCGATGGACGGGGCACTGTGGATGAGGAGGTGGAGAGGGAGAAGAGCGCGCGTACTGAGGTGGTCGTATACAGCATCGTTTGACACAATAGAAGCACAGGTAGCAAGAGAAGGTGGCGGTGTGAAGGTAGGTGAGAAAGAAAGGCTTGGGGAACTGCTTGTCCACCTGGATAGACTGCGGAGAAGGTGAGCACAACAATGGACACATCAACAGGCCATCAACAGGCCATCAACAGGCCATCAACAGGCCATCAACAGGTCATCAACAAGCACACCAACAGGCCACCAACAAGCACACCAAGGAGCAAAGCAGACGCAACCTACACTCAGCACGAAGGAGGATGCCACCCAAATCACCACCACACACAGCAGCACCACCACGCCACGCGCGTGTTGTGAAGGCATGGCGGAGTGCACTGGATGGTCGTGTGACTGGTGATTGACAGGCAGGCCCTGTTCAGCCAGGCGGTGGCACCATGTGAGTCCAGTCCAAGTGCGGTTGCTGCCAATGGAGTGGATTACCCTGGTGGTAGGTATTCATCACGAGCAACACAAACAACAGCATGGAGTGTGTGGCTATGCTGGACACGATCATACAGAAGTGGATGAACAACATTATTCCATTCCTATATGCACATGCACATCATCCAGCGGGCTACATTACTATGCACAACCGTCGCCATGTCTCCATATCCACACACGACCCGTCGGTGGTCGATGGCTCTGACTGAGCGCTCCTGCTTGTTGTTGCGCTATGCACATCCCGCCCCATCCTTCTTGCCGCTGCACTGACATCCTGCTATATCCCTTCTGTCAGTGTGGTGAATGCTTAACACCTCTTCAGTGTTGCATTCTTGTCCAGACCGTCCACATACTCGATCCATCCACGTATGACACTCACATAGCCATGCTGCATTCTCGCTGCATCGGCTATGTTTGCCATCTTCTCTTCCGATGATGCAGCCGATCTAGCTGGATACATGAGACGGCGATGCGACGCCTTCAGCTTCGGCACCAGGAGCCGTATGAAAAATTCGTCTGCGCTGTGATAGTAATGCGTGTCGAATGGCACGTCCGGATGTTCAGCCTTGAACTGGGCCACACCAGTTGCATCGTGCTGATAGGGAGCAGCCAAGGACTGCACCCAGCCACTGCCATCCATGCTCTCGATGTGCTCCACCAGTGCTACCACATCGGGCAGCAGCAGGTACTTGATGTGGTGCACCAACAACACTACATGCAAGAAGCCAAAGGATGTATGCTGTATGCTGCCAAACACGGTCATTGACAGACGGAAGTGTGGGGGGGTAGCTGTGGTGTCTGTGTTAGTGGTGGTTATGGTGCTGATGCTGGTGGTGGCGGTGGTGGTTGCTGCGACTGCCCCAGACGCCCCACTGCCTTGAGGCTGCCTTCTCTTCGCCAGCGCAGCAGCATATGCGTCAATAGAAGAAACAATGTTCAGCGACGACTCCTCCCACGACCTCTCTTCTTTCATCACCATGACATTGACAAGCAACTGCAGCACAGAAACATTGACCATATGCCATTTCATGTCATGGAGCATCTTGACGCCCAGCAGGACCATGTTGTTGGGCGAAGGGTAGGGAAAGGCGTTCATGCTCAGCAGCAGTACCGAGTGGAGGCTCAAACTCACGTAATCCCTTGGATCACGGGAGATGAAGCGGATGTAGGGATGGCTGAGCCGAAAGAACCGCGGTCCCTCGGAAGACGGGATGAACGGGCCATGGGCGGGGAAGTAGCTGTGTCCGTGCACTGCCGCGTATCGCTGATAGTACCGACGATGTCTGATCAGAACGTCATGCAACACTCGCCCCCACACGCGTGGCGACAGTTTCAAGTAGGGGATCACGGTGGTGGCGATTTCCATGTGCTTGGTGTGCAGTTCGTGGAGCGCACCCACCTTATTTCCATCGATGCTGCCATCGATGGAGAGAAGCGCGAGGTATACGAGGCTGTTGATGGCTGTGGGACTACCGCGTATCCCATCGTCTTCGGACAGGTCGGCGACGATAGTAGGGTGTCACACCAAAAACCTCTCTTCGTCGTGGAGTGGAGTGCCCGTCAGTGCCGCACCAGCAGGCAGTTCTTTCTTCAGGATGCGCTTGATGGCGGTGTTCAAGCCTGGTCTATCTGTGCCACTTTGTAGAAGCATGCGTATCTGTGCCACGCCGTGTGTGGAGAGTGTGGTGGTGTGGTGGTGGTGGCGTGGTGGCGTGGCGACGTGGCGGGATGGTGCGCGGTGATGGAGACACCGGGATGGTTGCTGTTGTAGGTGTTGCTGTCTATATGCATGTTATCTGTTATGCGTGTTGTGTGTGTTATTTGTGTGGTAGTAGCAAGCATTGCCAGCTGCAGCAGCGCAAGCGTGGACAGCAGGCGCATCGCAGCTGCAGTAAAAAAGAAGGGAGAAGAGGGTGGAACCTGCATGGCAGCGGCTGCCTTTTGTGGCGTAACACCGCCCAACTCAGCCAACCACACCGCCACCAACACCGCCACCAACACTGCCAAGTGTGTGTTCCTTCGTGTTCTGCCACCACACACACACACACACGCATTGGATGCTGGCTACCTTATGCAGACTGCCAGCAGTGCGGGCAGCAAAGCTGTCGCGTCAACATGTCGTTCAGCGCGTGGCAGTAGTAGCGATAGAGGGGACTGAGCAGCAAAGGCTGCGCGGAGTTAACAGCGAAGAGGCCGAGGTGTGGACCTCACCGCTAAGCAAGGTTTTGAACACTACGGCGCCACGACAAGAGCCAATAAAACGAGCAGCAGCTATGGGGTGGCTCGCAGAGACCTTCATGCGTATGTGGCGCTGTGTGAAAGCTGAGTCAGGGGTAAGGGGAGATGCTTGGTTGCTACCCAAACAAAGCAGCCTATGATCCACAGACAGCAGTGGATGCATGCGCGGATGGATGGACGAGCGGACAAACGGCATCGCTCTATTCTGTGTGTGCACGTATGCACATCATCTAGTTGACAACAATGCTGTGCAGCAGCATCAGCACCTACGTTTCTGCATACCCACGCCCTGTATCCACACATAGCTCACCAGCAGCCAACCACCCTCCTCACGCCTTCGCTTCTGCTGCTGCGTTGCGAGCATCATGCTCCATCTCTCTCGCTGCACTGACAAGCGCTGCAAAGCACTTCACTGCCGGTGCCGCTTTCGCATGTTTGATCCATCCACGGATCACTTCCAGATAGTTGTGCTTCTGCACCTGCTCTGATGCAATCGATGCACCCGGATGCATGATGCGGTGATGCGACTCCTTCAATTTCGGGACCAGCAACCGCGTGACAAACTCATCTGCACTGAAGTACGTGTCAAGTGGCACATCCGGATGTTTAGTCTTAAAGCGGACCACATCGCCATTGCAAGGGGGAGTCAAGAACTGCTTCCAGCCATTGCCATTGGTGCCGTGTATGTGCTCCACCAACGCCACCGCATCTGGCAGCAGGAAGTAATCCATGTGGTGTACTAGTGTCAACACGGATAGGAAACCATAGGTGACAGGCTCTACACTACCAAGCACTGCCATCGACAGACGGAAGTGTGGGGGAATGGCTGTGGTGTCTGTGTTGATGGCGGCGCCGGTAGTCACTGTTCCAGGCGCTCCATTGTCTCGAGGTTGCCTTCTGTTCGCAGCAGCAACGATATACGCCTTGACAGGGGGAACGGTGTTCAACGGCGACGCTTCCCACGACTTCTCTCCCTTCCGCATCATAAGATTGAAAAGCCACTGCACTGTGCGAGTATCGACCCTATTTGGTCTATTATCATGGAACATCTTGACGCCCAGCTGGACCATGTTGTTGGGCGAAGGGTGGGGAAAGATATGCTCGTCCAGCAACCATACAAAGCCAGGGTAATCTCTTGGATTACCGGAGATGAAACGGGTGTAGGGATGGGTGGGTTGGTAGAACCGCAACATCTCGGCAGGTGGGGTGAGTGGGCCATCGGCTGGGAAGTAGGTGTGTCCATGCTGTGCTTTGTAGTCGTGGTAATAATCGCGATGCTTGTTCACACTATACCACAGTGCTTTCTCCCACACCCGTGGTGGCAGTTTCAGGTAGGCAAGCATGGAGGTGGAGATGTCCATGTGCTTGGTGTGCGCTTCGTGGATGGCACTGTCAAGGTCTCCGTCGAAAGTGGGGTCGATAGAGAGACGTGCGAGGTATTTGAGGATGTGCATAGCTACGGGACTATCAGTCATCTCATGATCGTTGGACAGATCGGCGACAATGGTCGGGTGCCACACCGGGGACCCGCCTTCGTCAGGGACGGTGGTGCCCCGCAGTGTCACACCCACAGGCAGTTCGCTCTGTAGGACCTTTTCGATCTCACTGATCAAAGCGGTAGTGTCTGCGCTGCTTAGCAAGGGTTTGCGGGTCTCTCTGACACCAAGTGTGTGTAGGATCTCTCTCACCCCGAGTGTATGCAGAACGTGCTTAATAACACTACTCGAAGCAGGAGTGCCTGTGTCGCTTAGCAAGAGGGTACGTATCTGCGCCACGCCGTGTGTAGACAAAGGAATGCTGATGTGGGGATAGCGAGGGGATGGCGGTGAGGCGGTGGAGATGCCGAGGTGATGGTTGTTGTTGTTGTTGTTGTTGTTGTTGTTGTTGTTACTGTCTATGTGTGTGTATTCGTGATGTGTGTTGTGTGTGGCAGTGGCAAGCACCACCACCACCACCACCAGCGCAAGCGTGGACAGCACACGCACCATAGCAGCCGAAAGAGAAGCAGACGTAAACACGCCACGGTGTGGGAACGTACGCGGTGACGGGCACCCACACACACCGCACGTGCACACACCCCACACATTCCCCGCTTCCACACAGCCACCGACACACACACGTGTCGCTGCCACAGCATGGCAAGCATGCGTTTGTGCCCATCCGCCGCTTTCCCGAGACCACCCTTTGCAGGAAGAAAGATGTGTATTGGCTATGATCAAGGATGCCGATGCGCTCGTCTATGCCTCGACGCGAAGCACCGCGTCTTTCCGGTCTGACGTGCGTCGTACTGCGCCGGGTCGGGAGTGCTTGTGTCGGTTCTCCTGTTTCAGGCGGCGTGCAGCCAGCATCACCTTCTTCAAACGCTGTGCTTTTGCAATGGCTTTGGGGACGTAGCGGTGTCTGCATCTGTGAGTGTCTATCCCTCCCCGCCCGCCCACACGTACTCGATCACACGTGACACTTCCGGCAAGTGGCCATAGCGTGCCTGCAGCTTCTCGCCATACTCAATGCGTGCTCGTTCTCTAAAGTCAACCTGTCCACCCCGCGTCAACCCTCCCTCGTCACAGTAACGGCGCTTACCGGTCCTAGTTTTGCCGATGCATTTGCTTTCCACACACGCACATTGCCATCATCGCTACCGCTCATCACAAATTTGCCATCGCCACTGAACGTCACACAGAACACACGCTGCATGCGTTTGGTGTGGTACACGTCGCGGCTCTTTTGTTCGTTTGCACCGTACAAACGCACGGTACGATCGTACGAGCCGGTGGCCAGCAACTCGCCGGTGGGCGAGTACGCCACATCCAGCACGGCAGAGACATGGTCCCGCAGCACATTCACGGCCTGGCTCATCTTCCGCATGTCGAACGTGTAGCAGTTGTGGTCCTCGTTGGCCAGTGTCAGGGTGTAGGATTCCTGGGGATGCCAGGCGAGTGCATTTGTGCGCATCTGCAGCACAGTGCGTGACAGTGCCTTCTGTTGTCGGACGTCGAAGAGACAGAGGGTGCGGTCGGTGCCGCAGGCCCCAAACACCGTTTCCTCCACACGATTCCAACGCACGGTGGTCAGTGTCTCCACGCCATCCCACGTGAAAGACCGCAACGGGCCTCGCTGACTGTTCTCTTCTCCTCTTCCACCACCATGAAGATGACTGCCCAGCTCCCACACCTCGACTACCGCACTGGACGCTGTGGCAAATTGTGTTTGCGAGCGATGCATGTCAATGCCGTAAATAGGTTGTTTTCCAATATACGTGTCCACTGGTTCTTCCGAATCACAGTGCCACACCTTGACAGTCGCGTCTCGTCCTGCACTGACAAACAGCCCGTTGCTGGCTACACCCACACCGCTGGCCACGCCCGTGTGTCCCGCGCTGCCGCTGCGCCAGACACACGTGCCGTCGCCTATCCGCCACACACGCACCTCACCGTCTCCGCTGCCCGTGACCATGGTTTGCAGATCCGCGTGGTTGCGCGCCATCGCATACACACCATCAATGTGGCCGGCAAGCGCGTGCATAAACGGCTTTGCAAACATGCGCGTCAGCTTAGCGGCTGCGAGTGCGCGTGTGTATTCGATGGGAGCGGCAAAGGGATGGAGTGCAGGATCAGGGTTGTGGAAGAGGGGCGCGATGGCATGGGTGGAGGCCCGCTTGTAGGTGTCTGCTGAGCGGGAAATTGTTTTCACTTTCTGCGGTGGCGGTAGTGGCGGTGGCGGTGGCAGTAGCGGTGGCGTGAGGGGGCGTGTGGCGGGAAGGAGCGCCTACCATTTTGTAAAGAAGAGCAGGCTAGAGGAACGGCGGTGGTGGTGAGTGTGACTGCGAAAAAGATGCTCTAAAGAAACGCTGTGCGTGTGTGCGTGTGCGTGTGCGTGTGCGTCTGTGTGTCAGTGGCAGCAACGACGCGCGTCTGTACGCACGTTCCGAGGTGGAATAGTATCGTTTGTGTGCATGTGCGGGTTTGTTTCTGCGGTAGATGAAAGATGACGCAGGCACACATACACCGTGCCCAGACATACACTGTTCAGGCCTCGCTATAAACAAGATCACGTCTGTTTATTGTCAGCATATCAGGGGGTACCTTGTTGCACACGCTTGCACCATGCCACTCGCTATGCGATGACGAAACAAATCATAGACCTGAGCACGGAGATGTCATGCTACCGCACATGAGCAAAATACACGTTCTCATCGCACGCATACCACCACAACAGGAGCACTTCTCTTCAGCATATACCACAAGCCGCTTGCCTTTGGCTTTTCATACGAAGGCAGAAAAAAAGGGATAGCGTAGTGGTGGAGCACGAGGAGAGCGCTTGTGTTCGTGGTCTCGTCGACGTCAAACAACACCATTGCGCGGGCATGCTTGATTCGCGCGTGCAGCTCTTCTGCTACACACATGGCATGCATACGTGTGGTTAGTACTGCATCCAGACGCATGCATAAACACATATACGCATATACCAGAAGGAGAAGTGAGGACCGAAAAGCGAATTGTGTGTCTCTGGAGCAGCACTTGCACGCTGTAAGCTGTCATCATACCCTGCATGCAACAGTTGTCAGTCACGGGAGAGGCAGCAATAGGGTGTACATACCCATCTCTGCTGTGTCAGTTCTTCGAACTCCGCTGCCGCAGACGAACGCTTGCCCATCTGGTCATGCACATACATGCATTTGTTAGCCAATAGCGTACATACACACACGGGCATATCAGGATGTCGATACTATTCTACCACAGTGTCAACACAACACAACACACACACACACACACACACACACACACATGCATACCCACCATCAGATCGGTTTGCTTCGCGTTGAGGGCCAACTGCTCCATAAGCAAAGACTGGTAAACACGGTCCATCACACCACGAGGCATGAGTCGTAGCTCGGTGTTTGACGAGGCATCAGCCTGTCTACTCGAGTACTCGGTAGGAAACTTCTTGACATTTACACACACAGCTGTGTAGAGATGCACATCCTGCAGAAAAGGGTACAGCGAGCTCGCTGCCTCACCACTTGGCAATCTGTCCAGCAGATCCATCCGTGTACGGTATCGCTTGACAAACGCATCGATCTCCTACACAATCCTCTCCAGTATGCTCGTCTCTGCCCTGTCTTTCGCTCGCTCGAGCGTGATCTTTTTGGTGAAGCGTGTGTCTGACATGCCGTGCATGGCGTAGAATATGCGTGCTAACAGAGCGCACTTCGTGTAGAACTGGCGGGTGGTGGTGAGTGTCTGGCCATCGGCATCGTCGGTGGTTGATGCACGAGGACGCATGGGTGGCAAAGATGTATGATGGGTAGACATAGCACTGACGTCTGCACCTGCATTGCTGGATGCCTGCCACTCCGATGGCAGCGATGACCGCTGCTTTGACCCACGGGATCCCAGCGATCCATACACTGGCTGCCGGGACAGTGCCACATTGTGTGCATTCTTCTTCCCGAATATCTTCTCTTGGCCCTTGGAATTGAACATGCCGGCTGTATCACCAGGCAATGCCACGTTCGATTTGGGTTTCACCACAAGGAGATATTTCAGTGATTTCCATGTGTCTTTCACATGCGTGATCATCTGCAGCAGGGGTCAGTGCATGTGGCAGTGATCTATGATTATGCCCACTCACCACATCATCAGTGCCAAGGTGTGCTGCCTCGTCAAGGTGTGAGTCTGCATTCCATCAGTGCCTCTCTCCGTTGATGGGAAGGGTGCGCTCTGCAGTGGGACCACGCACAATGGCAAATACGCGTTTGGGAATCCTCAGTAGCAACCCCAGCACATCGTTGGTGAGGTGTGCTTTCACTGTGTGTGGGGTCAGGAGATGTGCGAGAAGGCAGCACTGGCATACGTTCGTGAAGGGAAACGTCGTCAACGTTCATGCCGTAGTCTTCCAGTATGTGACGCGTGACCAACGGTATCCAGCCACGCTCAGAGGGCTTATAGCCAAACAGCTTCATGCTCACATGATTGAAATCAGCCTGGGTGAATACGTCGCCACCCATCTACAGCGTGTTGGGTGACATGCAGTGCAGACCCGATGAAGCCTACCACATTGTTGGCAGCATACTAACAGTACAATGTTCGTGAGTGAGTGATGGCGAGGGGAGGGGAGGAGAGGAGGGAGGACGCACCATTGGACACCATGGACCTGGGCCATACTGATGGAACACTGTGCTTTGCAAAGATACCGCTTGATAGATGCAGCCGGTTGTTGTATCTGAAAGCTGCTTAGCAGCATGGTCTCGTGTGCTCGCCCTCACTTGGTCGAATGCAGAGCGGGTGTCGCTGATCCAAGCGATGAAAGCAGCGCTTTTGGTGCGTGAGCTACTTTGTAGGACGTACAGGCTGTCCAGGATGTTGTAGAACAACGACAGCTGCTCGTCCGACATATGCAAGATACTTCCCTCCATCAGCTGGAAAGCATAGGTTTTATAAGCAGTGAGGATGGTCAAGAGGTAGTAGATGTACTCTTCCACTTCCGTTCTGTCCACCTGTTTCATAACCACTTCGACTGTTTGCCGCATGGAGTGGCCAGCCACACCGGCAGCAGCAGCAGCAGCAGCAACATCAGCAGCGGCTGGTCGACGAACAACATCAGAGACGAAGCGTGGATAGTATGCGATGCCACGGCGCACAGCAGTGTGAGCGTGGCGATGGAGGCGGTTGGCCGCATGCAGGCTGATGGAGCAGCAGGCAGGCGTGGCGGGAAAAGAACGCTGCGGTGTCCGTGTGGGCAAGGAGCGCGGTTGGCTGGTGCTGCCGCGCTCCTCGCCTGCCTCCGTTGAACGAGCAGTGGTGGCGTGGCGGTGTGGCGGTGTGGCGGCGTGAAACAAATGTATTGCATCGTGGCGAGAATGTGTGGATGAAGCACAGGCTGCCACTCCATCGCCCTAATCGGTTTATTTCATCACAGAAGTGCGCACCAAGAATGCGCACCAAGAATGCACACCAAGAATGCACACCAAGAATGTCCATCTTTAATGCACACTTCTGTTGTTTTG
>QZWT01000016.1:0-74958 GCA_004114315.1 Cochlonema odontosperma | reverse complement strand
CCCCGACCACCACGCATCCGCATACGCGCAGAGCATACACGCAGAGAACACGCTTGCTCCTGCTTTCCATGCGCATACACACACGTCACACGCCGCAGATCCTTGCATCGACGTGTGCGACGATCCTGCCGCTCCTCCACTGCCCCCTTCTCCTGTGTGGCCGCGGTACTTCGCGGACTTCGTGGCAGAAGGATACGTCACCGTTTCCCAGAAGACATCGCTTCAACACGGCGCTCCGCTGGAGCTGACTCCCGATCGCGTGAAACCGCCTCCATCTCCTCACGTGCGACGGCAGTTTTTTGGTGGGCGTCATGGCCATCCTGGCAGTCAGATTGTGCGTTTGATGCATGCTGGCAACGAGGTTGGGAAGCTGCCGCTCACCGTGTCTTCCTTCTTGTGGCATCTGCTGAACCAGCGCGTTGTCAGTGCGCAAGCAATACTCCTGGACTACGTCGCCGTGCCGCGCATTGGACACAGTCTTCTCGTCCAGATCCGCATCTTTCTTGAACACCGTTTGTTTGACACGCCCACCACTGCAGGCGGGAAAGACGCAGGCACCACGCAGCATCCGACCATGCGAGACGCAATGATCCGCCTGTTCCACGCCTGCTCTGCGAGGCCAGTGCTCCGCGGTATGGCCGTGCCTTCCGACCTGACATTCATGTCCGACCACGTCGCCAACACCACCGACACCATGGACACCGCTTTTGTAAGCACCATCTATGAGCAGACGGCAGAACGTGCTAGAAATCTCGCCGAAACAGAGCCTCACAGCAATGTACTATACCATCTCCGACCCTACCAGAAACAGGTGCTCGTTCCCCGAGACGTCTTGCTCATCCAGTTGTAACACCTCTTCATAGGCATTGAGCTGGCTTACTTCCATAGAAAAGAGAAAGGCCGATCCTTCAGCACCAGACATCCACCCACTTTGGGAAAAATATGCGTTTGGCGATGATGGCAACAGCGGCATGACAGACAACACTCACCCGTCTCCCACACATTTCTACGCTAGCCTGTTGTCAGGCAAGTTGGTGCTGCAGCCTCCTCAGTTCTCGCACACCTCGTCCGGCGGCATTCTCGCAGACGGTAGCGTCAACAAGGATCCGACATCAAACTCACGCTGTTTCTCTAGAAATGGGACTGGGGAAGACGGTGGAGATGATCGCACTAATCCATCAACACCCTTTCCCGTCTATTCAGGAACACGCGCCAAAGGGTGGGCACATGGCGTCTACCAAAACCACCCTGATCGTATGTCCTATGTCGCTGCTAGCACAGTGGCGGGACGAAGTACAGAATGCCTCCACACCCAACTCGCTCACCACCATCATCTACTACGGACAACTGTCGAATCGCACTGCCATCCAGCACACGCTCGCGTCTCCGCAGGCTCCTGATGTGCTGATCACATCCTATGGCACGCTGGTGGCCGACTATCAGCGCATCGAGCCGATACTGAAGGAAGGTGCTGCGCATCAGCTAGGCATCTATGGCAGTATGTCAGGCTTCCTGCCGGCACACCAGCTAAACACTGTAGTTAATTTCTGGCGAGTGATCCTGGACGAGGCCCATCTGATCAAAAGCCCGTCCACAAAGACAGCCAAGGCTTGCTACGCACTCCACGCAAACCGTCGATGGGCTGTCACTGGTAAATGGCAGTCAAGGGAACTGGAAGTAACAGTGAAGGCACGCCGATCCAGAACCACCTTGACGACCTGTACTCGCTGCTGCGCTTTCTCAAAAAAGAGCCGTGGTCCGACCACTCTTTCTGGCAGCGCTATGTGTCACAGCCTTTTCAGCGGCACGATGAGGCAGCCATTTCGCGCGTCCAGCAGGTCATGGAGCCGTTGCTGCTTCGTCGTACAAAGCAGTCGACAGATCAGCATGGCCGCAAGCTGGTCGAATTGCCACCGAAGACCATCGATGTTGAGCTCCTTACGTTCAGCACCGCAGAGCGTGACTTGTACGATAGCTTGTGGTCGCAATCGAAGACAAAGTTCGACGAATACTGTCGCCAAGGCAATGTTTTGAACAATTACGCCAATATCCTTGAGCTGTTGCTGCGGTAGGTGCGCATACAACTGACCGCTGAATAGCTGACCAAGGACTTCACAGGCTACGGCAAGCATGCGACCATCCTGCGCTCGTGCTGCGTCGAGAGGATCTGCAAAGCGGCGCATCACTCACATCGCTCATCCAGCGTTTTGTCGATCAACCAGTGTCGACGTTCCAGGAAAGCGTGCTGCAGGAGCTTCTCTCCCCTGGCCAAAACCGCGAGTGCTCCCTCTGTCTCGAGGAGCAGCTGTCCTTGGTGATGTTTCCGTGCGCACACTCGGCATGTCGCAGCTGCGCCGTAATGTTTCTGGAGAAGCTGGAGACGGCGGGCGAAGAAGGACAGTACGTGTGACCTTGCTTGCGCGACAGCATGGACTTACACTTTCACGCAGCTGTCCACACTGCCGACAAGGACCAGTGAATCCCGGAGACTTGGTAGAGCTCGCGTGCGCAGGCGCGGAAGGCCAGGACAAGCAGTGCGTCAAGGAAACTAGCCCGTCGGTAAAACTGCAAGCACTACTTGGACATCTGGCCCTGTTGCCGCCCTCGATCAAATCCGTGGTGTTCTCACAGTTCACATCGATGCTGGATGTCATAGGCGTAGCGCTGGACAACGCGCGTGTTTCGTGGCTGCGGCTGGACGGCTCGCTTTCACAGCCTGCTCGTGAACAAGTGCTACGCAAGTTTCGTGACAGCACGTCAACGCGCGTACTGCTGATCAGCCTGCGCGCCGGCGGTGTTGGCTTGAATCTGACTGCCGCGTCTCGTGTCTTTCTCATGGTAATACGCGCTCAAGGCAGAACGAGCGTGGGGCGCTGTCTACCCGCATACTCATATTCACGCAGGACCCGTGGTGGAATTTTGCAGTAGAGGCGCAGGCCATCGATCGCGTGCATCGGCTTGGACAACCGTCTGCTGTGCATGTGACACGGTTTATTGTGAAAGACTCGGTGGAAGAGCGGATGCTCCAAGTGCAGCAGCGCAAAGAGGCTCTGAGCGGCAATGTGATTGACATCGCGAGTGCTGACCAGACACGACAGCGACGCATCGAAGAGCTAATGCTGTTGTTCAAAAAGTAGTGTAAGCCTGTACAATATAATGCTTTACCCCGCACAACCATCCACATTCACATCCACATCCGCAGCATTTTGACCGTTTCGCATGTTTATGCGATGTAGTTTGTGGCACGTTTTGATCCCTTTTTCTTAGACGTTTGGCTGAGTTCTTGTTGGTGGAGCACGTCGATTCCTGTCGCCGCATTCTGTAATGCATTTGGCGAGGCATGACCTGCTTGCTGCTGCTGCTGCTGCTGTTGAAGCCGCAGCTTCTCCAGCTCGCGATGCTGATCCACTGACCATAGTGCAGCACCAACCGCGTTGGTGAATAGAAACAGAAACCCAAGGACGGGGATCAGATGCAGCAGTTCAGCCACCATGCCAAAACCTAGCAGTGCAGTGTCAGTGCCTTGGTACGCGGGAGATGCATACTCGCGTAGGTGGAGAAGTGCTGTCGCGCATACTTCTTGCTTCTAACCCAGTTCCAACCCAGCACCTCCGCGTGGTAGCGAAGCTGTCGCTCCCACGCATAGACAAACCCGTTCAGCCAGCAGTAAAGAAGGGTGCCAAACACAGGGATAGCATTTAGGGGCAGCAGCAAAATCAACAGCACCACTTGCATCAGCACGGTGACACCACACATTCCCAAGTCAGCGGAACAGCCACGACAACAACCGCCCGAGGCGTTGAAGCTAAGGTGTTCCATCTGCCACACCCGTTCCACCAACATTTCCACGACGGTTTGCAGCAGGATAAGACACAGGATCAAGCACACCACAGATGACTCGATCAACGTGAATATGACAGCAACCACCCACGCGAGGCCAGCAGGGCAGTGCGCGTTGATCAAAGCATGTGCTTGCATGGGAAGGAGGAAAGCAAAGCCAAGACCAAGGGTGGTGATGGTGATGATGAGCGCAATCACCAAACCTGCGTTGTGAGCCAAGCGGATGGAGGTCACGGGTGGCCCACTGACCGATCAAGCAGCGAAGCCACAGAGACGGATGTACGGCGAAATACAGAACACCACGGATCGGATATGAGCTGGCGGACAGGACCATGGTGGACAAAAATGTGGCGGAGTGGAAAGTGCGCTAGCAGAAGGGTGAAAGGAGAAAGGTCTCACGCCAAAAGCAGACAGTAGCAGGCGCGAAGGCAAGTGGTGCAGCGCAACCCAGAGCCTCACAGCAAAGCCACACGTCTATTCGACGAAGCGTGGCTGTTGCTGGTTGCTGGTGTTGTTGCTGCTGCTTACGCGTGTCCACTGTGTGATACACTTTGCTGTAGATCGTTTGGTAACACGATGGAGTGCACATGCAGCAGTAGGGTGCTTGTTGCTGCTGCTGTTGCTGCTGCCGTTCATTCTCCGTCCCACCCCATCCTTCCTTACACACCATCACCAGCACAAACAGTGCGGTGGATGATCTCAACGCGTTCTGCATGTGCTGCCCTTGGCGGTGGGCCAATCGGTGGCGATACGACCGTTGGTTGATTAATTTCGCAGTAGCAAGCAGGTCCACGCCATGGCCGTCCCGCTTTCCTGCTCGTTCTCGCACATCTCACCACATTCCGCTTAATTTCTGCCTTTATCGGCTACTATACACACCACCAACAATGTACATCTCCCGTATTGCTCTATCCCTCGTCGCTGTCCTGTGTGTTGCCGGGGTGCAGGCGGAGCTGTCCATCACGTCGCCCATCCAGGGCACCGAATGGGCTGCTGGCCAACAGCACCAGGCAACCTGGATCCCCACTGGTTCTGGATTCAGTGAAAAAAACACAAATCTACCTGTGCAGCTGCTGTCGGGCGAACCGTCTGCCTTGGTCGTAGTCGACGCGCCGCTCGGCACTGCAAACGAAGCGGACGGGCAAGTGACTCTGACACTGCCGAAAACACTCGCAGCCGGAAACTACGTGCTCCGCATCGGCACCACCTACAGTCACTCTTTCACCGTCAGTGCTGCTGCAACCGCTGCACATAGTGACGCTCCCTCGCTGAGCGCAAAGGACGCAGCCAGCAACGGCATCACCACCAACTCTGCTGCACAGATGGCTCGAGTGACCGGCTCGTTGGCTGCATTTGTACCGGTAGTCATGTTGGCCGTCTTTTGGTTCTAGAATGCGACACTAGAGGATGATGCATCACGGTGATTTAATACACTCCATCTTACACACTACCACACGTGCGTTAGAAAGCGTGTGATGCATGAGTCATGGACGTCGCATGCCGATACTAAAGCTGCTGCACTACATAGAATCACACAGCTAGTGACGGATCCAAAAGTCACGAGGGAACATCTCGTCCATCAAGTGGTAGTGGTTGGCGGCGATGGGCACTTGCCATCGCTCCAGCGGATTCGCTGCTTCGGTAATCAGCGTCGCATTCCCGGGCAGCACAATGGATCGTTGCCACTGGCCGAGATGTTCCAGCGTGTGTTGCCGCACAGTGTTGCCTAAACCGTCGGTCGGCTGTGGCATGCGGAACGTGATTTTCGTGTTGGACGCAAAGAAGACCTGCGACTGATGAGCGAACGCTGTCATACCGAGACACCACTGCTACCATGTTGAAGAAACGGCGCTTACTGTGCCAGTCCTCGACATGCACTGTGACATAGGGAAACGCGTGCTGCAGTGTTTTGGCCACCGCGTGGTAGCTGTCGGCGGAAGGCCATTGATCGGAGCCAACAAAGTTCTAGCAGTGCATTAGGGACCGGGAAGCGCGATGGCATGTCGTGCACACGTAGACGTACCAATGCCAAGATGCCATCGGGCTTGAGAATGCGAGAAATGTCCTGCATGACTTCCACGGTGAAAAGGGCTGAGGGAACCTTCGCAGCGTCAGTCATACAGCCGTGCTTCCAAAAGTCGACGACGCACCGATCCGCCAGTGAACACGTCGTGTAACACATAGTCATAAGCACCGTCCTCCACGCGCTTTACATAGTATGCGCCGTCTTCAAACGCCACGGCACGCGGCTCAGGCAGACCGAAGTATTTCCGTGCAAACGTGTACACCACGGGATCCAGCTCCACCACATCAAGATGCACACCATGCTGCATCAGTGAATGGGCGGAAATTCCTACACCAAGACCGCTACCCACAGCGTTAGACATTGCTGCTTAGCACACACGCGCAAGCCTGTACATCTGCAATGCGGTTTCCGGATAGGGTCGGTCTGTGTGTTCTCTCGCCAATCGCACTGCTGTACCGCGGTGAGTCTTTGCCCGAGTATGTGTGTGCAGGCGGAGGGATTTGTGGAACCTTCCATGAAGTAGAATGATGCGAATATGGAGCTGCCCGAGGCAGGATAGATGCCACCCAGAAGGGAATGCCCTGCGCGCAGCACACGAATGCCCCTCTCTTCATCTTCCACGACCGATAGCCACCCCGTCACTGACTCTGCACGATCGAGCATGGTGTAGTGTGGTGCGGGATGCAGATGCAGGTGCTAACGCAAGCAAAGTCAGCATGGCAAGACGAGCGAAGAGATATGCGCACATGAACAAAGCCGCGCTGGCAGTTGGGGGCGTAAAGCGCGGAAAGTGCAATGGTAGCCAGCACAAACAGAGGCATGTATAGTCGGAGCAAAGGGCGGGAAAGGGTGGATGCGGTGCAAGTGTAGATCGCCAGTCGCCATAACACTTCACATGCTCTCCAGGCTGGGAGGAAGGCAGCGTCGAGCAGGCAGAGAAGGGCAGGGATCAGTTGGACGGTGAGATGGTTGTTTCTTGCAGCGCGTATGTTTGGACTAGCAGAGGCGTATCCGATAAGCCAGAATACTGGGTATATGCTGAAGAGTCGCGACGCGTGAGGCCCCAGCGTCTGACCGGCATCTATGCTCCAGCGCAGCGTGTGGGGCAGCAGCACAGGGGTAAGGACTAGCAGACACGACATTGCGTCCATCAATATATGATAACTGAGTCGTTTGCTGGTAGTGGTGGTGCTGGTGCTGGTGAAAGTGGCCCATACACCGCCAAAGAACAGGCATAGTGTGGCGACTTCGACGAACTGTTCTTGGGCAAACACATTGCCAAACACGGGCTCAGCAAGTAGTGGAGCCACATGCGACAGCCGCCAGACAAGAAGGCCACACATGCCAATGACAGGCAAACGAGACGCCAATGCAGCCATCGTGTGCGCGGACAAAGCAAGGTGCGACGCATTGAACGACGCGTCACACGCATAGCACCTGCTGGCGACGGATGCTGGATTGATGCGTGCGAGGAAGGAGCCACACTCGCACAGCAGTGGTGGCGGTAGTTGGAAGTGGGAGGTAGGAGGTGGGAAGTAGGAGGTGGGAAGTAGGAGGTGGCAGGTGAGGATGAGGAAGTGGATGTGTTGCAGCGGTAGATGTAGCAACATAGCGACCATTGCTCGATTGTAAGCAACACAAGGAAAATGCACTATTGCCAATGCAGACTGATTGAGTGTTAGCTGCGTGTCCTTCTCTCCCCCCACAAACACCGCTAAACATGATCGTTGCACTTCCCACAGCCACACACCAAACACGCACACCAAATGCACACCAAACAAGCACACAGCCTCGTTTAATGCCTTGCTTGCTGCCTCATCTGCTGCCTCGTCTGCTGCCTCTCCCCTTCTTCCTGTGCTGGGCATGCGGGGCTGCCACGATATAAGCACTGATCGCCGCGCTAAGCGAAAATAAAAAACCTTCTTGACCACGTTTCACTCCCCCTCCCCCTGACGAATGAGAACTGTGGTGACCGGCGCATCGACCAGCATCCTTGCTGCGCATGAGGCGGATATGCTGGTGGCGACCACGCAGATCAGCGCCACGATCGGCATCCTCGGTTCTGTCCTCTCCATAATTGTATGTTCCGCGCGGCCAACCCTCCCTCCCCTCCACGTGCTCATCCCCCCCTAGTGCTACATCTTTTCCAAGAAGTTTCGAACCCCTTTCTCGCGTGTTCTTTTTTTCGCTGCTTTTGGCGACTTGTTTGGTGGTGTGGCTAAACTGCTTGGTCCTTGGGCTTTGGTGGCCGACACCTCCTCGCTGTTTTGTCAGTGCACTGCTGCCATGCTAGTGTTCGCCGACCTCTCTAGTGTCTACTGGACCGCGACAATCACCATCAGTCTGCTGCAGATCCTTGTTCGAAACACCAGTCTCTCCCAACTCCAACGCCAGGATCGTATCATGATCCCTCTGGGCATCCTCCTCCCACTATGCGGTACATTGCCATTGTTGTGGCTGCGGGGCAGTGATCACACGCCTCTTCTGGGTCCGGCTACCGGCTGGTGCTGGATTGCCGGGAACTACGTGTGGCTGCAGATCGTGCTTGTGATCGGCCCGGTGTGGCTGGTGTTTGCGCTCAGTGCGTTGGTGTACCTGGCTGTTGGTTTTCGGCTGTACACAAATGCTGGCAAACTGCGCCACCTTCAACAGCGCCAGAAGTGGTACGTGCTCTCGCCTGCATGCACAGCATGCTCACACGCGAGTGTAGTCAGATCCCGCATACAGCATATACAGTGCGTCCCGACACGTGGATCTACGCACGGAAAGTGAGCTTTTTGGTGCTCGGCTTCTTGCTTACATGGCTCCCCACCACCATCAACCGACTGGTCATCCTATTCGCTGGCGACATCTACTTCCCTCTACTACTCCTTCGAGCCATGCTATCTCCCGCGCGTGGAATGATCGATTTTATCGTTTTCCTCAACCTGGTGCGCGGACAGAAGACACCAGAGCGCACGGTGACCACGCGCTTCAACACCGCTGCAGCGCGTAAGCAGTGGCGTGTCCCGTCCAATGTGCATCTGGAACGCATATCAGATCACACGCTTGTCGACGCGGAAGTCTGTGACGTGTTCTGCAGTGACGCGCGCGTCGGCAACGATAGCAGCATGCTTCCTTGACGCTGCGCTGTAGCAATTCTTAGCATGTTGGTGTAAGACTCGATAGTACGAGAATGAGGCATAACTGCACATGAGAGTAGATTTTGTTACATCCCCATCCACACCAAAGTATCCATACCAAAGCGTCCACACCAAGTACCGTGCAACAGCACAATCCAAGAGGCGGCGGCACAGAATGCACCCTTCGTGAACGCGCTGTTGTCTTGGCTGAGCGCGTCGAAGAGTGGCCCGACTTATAGTGCACACTTTTTCGCTGTGAAACAGAGTGGAAACAGAGCACTTCTGCGGCACAACCTTCCCTTCCAACAACCACCTCGCGCCTTGCTACAACATGCCCTCGAGTTCGAACACCAACACCGAC
Organism: Cochlonema odontosperma; assembly: GCA_004114315.1. Lineage (NCBI taxonomy): Eukaryota > Fungi > Zoopagomycota > Zoopagomycetes > Zoopagales > Cochlonemataceae > Cochlonema > Cochlonema odontosperma. The sequence continues at coordinate 65,609 of QZWT01000016.1, read as the reverse complement.
ACCAACACCGATACCACCGCAGCCAAACCTGCCGAGGCGGCTGCGCTGAAAGCACACGCCAAGCCTTCACAGAGAAAACCGCGCAATCTGCACCCACGTCTGCCGCACGAGAACACTTCGTCTGCCGGTGCTCTGTCCGACAGCGGCTCCGTGCCCGCCCCTACCGAGCGGCCAGGCAAGAAGACGACTCGTTCTCGCTCTGTGGATGCAGAACCGCCGCACTGCTTCATCTGCACCGAAGTCATCTCGGTGTTTGCACTGGGCGCCTGTAACCACCGCACCTGTCACACCTGTGCCGTGAGACTCCGTGCGCTCTACAAGAACCATAGCTGTGCCTTCTGCAAGGTGATTGCTCTCTTTTCCCGCACGAGCGCCACATTGCTGACGCTAAGGATCCACCACTACCACCACCATCTTTGTGTGACGTGAAAAGAGCGAGCTAAAGAAGATTGTGCTGACACAAGATGCGACACGGGACTTCGACTCGTTTTCAAGCAAGGAGCTGGCGAAAGTGCATAGCGGAGCTGGCATCGCGTGCCAAACGGCACAGCTGTACGATCTGGTGCACCAGCTGCTGCAAATCAGTTGTCCGAGCTCGTCGTGCACTGTTATAGCCGACTCATGGCCTGCTATGTCGCGCCATGTTCGCAACGAGCATAGCAGAGCCTTATGGTAAACCTGCTCGCACCACGACCTGCACCCAGTGCACTGACCATGCATGCTTCTAGCGAAATCTGTGTGCGAAGCAAAAAGGTGTTTGCCCACGAGTTCGCCATGTACAGCAAGGCAGAGATCGGCAGCCATTATCGTGGTCAGTGTGCGGCAGACGAGGCCGGGTTCAAAGGACACCCTGCTTGCGAGTTTTGCCGCGAGCGGTTCTACGACACGGAGAAGCTGTTCGAGCACTGTCGCTCTCAGCATGAACAGTGCTACATTTGCGTGCGCACAGGGTCTGGCCAGCAGCAGTACTATGTCAACTACGACTCCTTGGAACACCATTTTCGCGACACTCACTTTCTGTGCGAGGACCGTGAGTGTCTTGCCAAGAAGTTTGTCGTGTTTGTCACGGATATCGATTTAAAAGCACACGAGGTATGTGGGACAAGGCTGGTGCGAGGTGCACGCTCTAATACGACAACAGACCGAAGCACATGGCATCCAGCATGTTGGACAGCGATCGCAAAAGGCCAAGCAACGCCAGTTGACTGTGAACTTCGTGTATGAAGGCAACCAAGCTAGCGGCTCAGGACGGCGCACCTCGTTCCACACTCCCACGGAAGCGGTAAGTGGCGTAGCAGTTGCTACCTGGTCAACTACACCGTGGATAACGACGGCATTTAGGGAGGGGCAAGCAGACGACCGCAACCGAACAGAAACCCACCACAGAACAATACTAGAGAGCGCCGGTCGGATCCGATACAAGTGACCACGGCCACATCCACCCCCTCGTACACGCCTGTCAATACGGATGCACGCCGATCCCCGGAGATACACTCGTCAACGTCCATGCCAACGACTGGCGGTGCACGACAACGCTTCCCCAATATGCCGTCAGGGTTTGGCCAGCTCACCGGCGCGCCGCAAACGTCACCCACAAGCGAGCACACAGCATCTCAGCGTCCACCTCCTACACCTGATCCCGTGACTGTGGCTTTTGTTGACACGGTTATGACACGGTGCCAGAAGCAGATAGGCGGGGATCCAGCAAGGCACCAAACGCTGCGCCAGCTCATTGCGGATTACTTTCTGCAGCGACTAGACGGACCAGAGTTTGTGGCTGCACTTTGTGCTGTGTCGTGGCCGAATGGCAATGCCACCGCGGAACAGCGGCGCCACATCGTTGGCTTCATCGTCAACCAGACGCTGCTTGAGCTACGAGACGAGGCTCGCTCTACTGCGCTTCTTCGTGCTTGGAAAGACGTGGTTGCCCAGGTATGCCTTGCGGGACGGACGAAGCGTCTCGTGGAAGAGTTGGGCTGCAGCCGTTGACATGACACGCGTGTAGGAGTCGCATTTTCCAAACTTGCAACCATCCGACTACTACACCAGCTCGACGTTAGGCCGTGCGAGTGACACTGCTGCTGCCTCTTCCAACGGCCGTGGCGCCGGAACTTTGAAAAGTGCTCGCTTGATGGCAGCGCAGCGGGCGCGTACAGACCCACACGCGATTTGGGAGCGTGTGGCAGCAGTGGACGCAGCGTCCTCTACTCCATCAGCGTTCCCGTCGCTGACACGAGCCGCGCAGTCGACGAAACAGTCAACATCTGTTTCTAACACGCCATGGTCTGCGGGCGGTAATGGTGGTGACACGCGTGGCACAGGCATCGCCACAAACGCTGGCCGCGTGGTGCCGCGTGTGGCGACGACGTCTCGCACTGCGCCCAATACCAGCCGCGATGCATTCCCCGCACTGCCGATGCAACCGAAGACAGGTAAACGGACAGTGCGTCCGCGCATAGGCGATGCTCAGCCAAATGCATGGGACTACGGCGTGCCGGTGGCAGGCCACGAGGATGATAGTCAGCAGCAGCAACAGCAGCAGCAACAGCGGGCAAACGGACTGCAAAACGTACTCACTGGCACAGGAAAGAAGGGCAAGAAACAGGTGATGCTGCGTTTTGGTTAGATCCCGCGTGTGGAGAAGAGAAGGAAGTTTTTGCATGAACACGCATAGTGGCTGTGGTTGGAAAGGGGGGAGGGTGACAAGATGGCATGCGTCGAGTGTGTAATAGCACAACGTGTATTTGTGACGTAGAGTGTGAGAGAAGGGGAGGTGTAATGGATGAATTGTAAGTGGATCTGGTTGTGGAAACAGTGTGCGACACAGTGCAATAACCAACCGAGGGACAGCGTTGTCCACAGCTGGTCATGAACAACACGTACAATTGAGGAGCAGCATAGAGAGTGAGAAAGATGCGTGGGCATCTGAAGGAGAAGTGGAGGAGGAAAAAGAATGATCATGAGATGATGGGGGTTGCCTAAATTCAACTCCGCTCTAACCATTTGCCACCAATCACACACGTCATCACCACAGCAACTATGCAGACCGTTTAAAGAGCAGGAGCAATGTACTTCTGGATCTCGTCGTAGAAGGCGAGGACCAGAGCACCACCGGTGCCACGCAGCACATTAGAGAAGGCACCCTTGAAGAAAGCGTTCATGCCTTCCTTGGCATACAGCTTGCGGGCACAATCGAATGAGCCGGTGTAGAGGATCTCACCACGACCAGCCTGCATCATCATGCGACGACGGATGGTATCGAAGGGGTACTACAAGGTAGAGTTAGGATGGTGGAAGGGGGAGAGAGGGGACACCACGTACCGAGATGATACCAGCACCGGTGGTGACAACCTGGGCAATAGCCCAGTTCTGCCAGAACTTAGCCTTCTTGGGGTCCTTGAGCAACATCATCTTAGCGGTATCGAAACCACCGAAGTAGGCAGCACGATAGACGATGATACCGGCAACGGAGACGTTGAAGCCCTGGTACAGACCACGGAAGCCGTCCTTCTTGACGATGGTAGTGAGGCAGTTGGCCAAGCCAGTGAACTGACGGTTCTTTCCGGTACCCACATCGACAGCCATACGCGTACGAGCGAAATCGAGGGGGTAGACGAACAGGAGGGAGGTGGCACCTGCCGCACCACCGGAAGCCAAGTTAGCAGCGAAGAACTGTGGAGGGGGGAGGGATGAGTGGGGAAGGGGAGGGGGTGGAGGGAATGTGTACCTTCCAGAAGTCGGTCTTAGCGTTATACCGGGGGAACATCTGCTTATAACGGTCTTTGAACGCGAAGTTCAAAGCTTGTGTGGGGAAATAACGGATGACGTTAGACAAATTGCCACGCCTGGGGGGAAGGGGGTGAGTGTGGAGGAGGGGGAGGGGGCAGGTGTTTACCAGAAGGAGACCATGCCCTGTTCGGCAGGGATGCGTCGGAAGGCATCAACAATTCCCTTGTACTGCTGGTCGGCGGCAATCTGTGTGCTGGACGCTTGGACCTGGAGCAGCAGCTTGACACGCTCGATGGGGGCGACGGCAGTCTTTGAGACGGCGGCGGATACACCGCCGGCCAGAAGGTCCTTTGAGAAAGCGATAGCCTGGTCCTGCATGGACTTGGTGGGCTTGAGGGAGGCAGGAATGTCGGACATGGCAACGGCAGAAACGGCAGGCGGGAGAAAAGGCAGGCGGTGAGCGACGGAGGCAGCTGCGGTGACAAGCGCGACGGACTGAGGCGGTGCGCGAAGCGAGCGAAAAAGAGAACGCGCTGAGGCACGGGCGTCACCGACTGGGGTTAGCCGCGTGGTCAAACACGATCTACATCTGCAGGAGGGGGAGGGCAGTGCTGTTGTTGGTGTTGTTGTTGGTGTTGTGGTTGTTGTGGTGTTGTGGTTGTTGCTGTGGTTGTTGTGGTTGTTGTAGCGCTGTTGTTGATGGTGGTGGTGGTGGTGTTGCTACTACTACTACCACTACTTCCACTTCCACTTCCACTTCCACCCCTGCTTCTGCTACCACCGCCTCTGATTAAAGTGCAACACTGTTCTGCACGGCAAGGACAGAGAATGCGCGGATCGTTTGTTGATGCCACTGCTCTGCTGTTGTGACTGCTGTTTCTTCACATGTCGATCGATGCACACGACCAGCAGCAGCGCCCCGCCCCCTTCCACGCCTCCTTCTACGCTTCCCTCCGCCACACGTACCACGCTGCCGCCGTGTTGTTCCGCGCATCCACATACCGCCGCTGCCCTGCCGCAGCTGACCATCGCTCCTGTGCCCGCCCGCACTGCTCTGCGTCGTGAGCTGCATGCGGTGTTCCCTACGCTTCCGAAGGATGCCCTGCATGTGGTGGTCGTGGTGGTGATGCAGCATATGCACCACGACACCACCATGTGGACAGATGCTGTGGCGCGTGAGAAAGACATCCGTCTTGAACAGGTGGCGTAGATGCACCCGCATACACTCACCCCACACACACTCACACAGTTCATGGCACTGGCCGAACACATACGCACCACTGTGCTGGCCACCGCCTGTCCAAACGCATGGTGTGACTACGCAGATCCTGCATCGGGACTACCAGTACGTGCACACCCACGTCGTCACCACCGCCAACCACCATATGCGCGACACCAGATATGGACAGCACGGGGTGCTGCCATGCTCAGTGATGTCGCTGTGGGTGCACGGTGTACTGGCTATCGCACCACTGGTGCAGACGGCCCTTGTGCCATGCTTGAACATCCGCAATGGGGGGTGCGTGTCTATCCCTCCACCATTGTCGTGGCTGGCGTCGATCATTGCGAGCTGAAAAAGTGGCTTCCTGCTTAGCTTCACCATCCGCTACATCCTTCCGAGTCGCCGCTCCAGCCTCCTTCCTCCTTCCTTTCGTTCCTACATGCTTGCTATAGATTCCTGACTATTCTCAAAGACCATGCATGGCGTGTCTCTTGTGTTGCGGGTTGTAGATGTCTATGGTGGTAGGACAGGGCTGGATCAGCAGAGCGTGCCTGCTATGAACGCTGTGGCTGTGGCTGTGGCTGTGGTTGTGGCTGTGGTAGCAGCGACACCAACAGACCCCTTTGTATACGCTAACAGACAGCAACGTGGATAGACACCCATCCCACCTCGCCACACACACACCAATCCTACACCAGAACAGACCATCGTTCAGAAGCCAACGACTGCTGCAGCGAACGCGTCCATTCTCCTGTCTACACGTCGTCGGCTGTGCTTCCCCTGCCCACTTCGGTTTTTTCGTGCTTCCTCACCCCTCACGCCCACCACACATCTCCCCATGTTGGCGCATTTACGCACAGCACTGCTGCCACGCCACCCTCTCCACACGCGTGTGCTGCCTTGGCTAGCCCCCCGGCTGCTTCCCCCCACTGTCGTCCCTGCCGGCTACGCTACCCTGAACCAGGTTATCCGCGGATGTCGCAAGAAGCGTCCCAACACCCTCTCCGCCCCCGCCCTCTTCCCCTCGCCCCAGCTCAAAGGCGTCTGTCTAACCGTCACAACCACCAAGCCCAAGAAGCCCAACTCCGCCCAGCGAAAGATTGCGCGTGTGCGTCTCTCCAACGGCAAGGTCGTGATCGCGTACATCCCAGGCGAGGGGCACGCGCTGCAGGAGCACAGCGTGGTGCTGGTGCGTGGTGGCCGTGTTCCTGATCTCCCGGGTGTGAGGTACAAGCTGGTGCGCGGCAAGTTCGATCTCGCGGGTGTGAGTGGACGGAGGTCCTCGCGCAGCAAGTACGGTGTGCGTCGGCCCGACGATACCAAAAAGTAGAGCGCGTCGTAGGGCTGTAGCTGTTGCACGGCACTTGGAGCGATAGTACATAGGACAGAGGAAATGTTGTTTCTGGCATGCGCTGTGCCGCTGTGAGCGACGCGTGCTGGCACAAGCCATATATGACAAATACAAATGCGGCTGTATAAAACCGGCTTCCCACGCCAGCACCCGCCGGCTCTTCCCCACCGCTTCTGCTCCACAACATGTCTGCCAAGCTGTTTATCGTCTACTACTCCACCTACAGCCACGTCTACCAGCTCGCTAAGGCGGTGCAGCGTGGTGCTGCCAAGGTGCCTGGTGTGGAGATCCTGCTGTTCCAGGTGCGTGAAACGCTCCCCGAAGAGGTGCTGCAGAAGCTGCATGCCGCGCCCAAAGACGATGCGGTGCCCGTGCTTGAGCCCGCCAACTTGGTCCAGGCGGACGGGTTCCTGTTCGGTATCCCAACCCGTTACGGCAACCTGCCTGCACAGTGGAAAACATTCTGGGACGCCACCGGTAGTTTGTGGGCACAAGGCGCGTTGGTCGGCAAGCCCGCCGGCACCTTTTTCTCCACCGGTTCGCAGCACGGTGGTCAAGAGACCACAAGTCTCAGTCTGCTTTCCACGCTCGCGCATCACGGCATGCCGTTCGTGCCGCTTGGCTACACGCACCCCTATCTGCAAGACAACAGCGAGGTGATCGGCGGAAGTGCCTGGGGTGCTGGCACCGTTGCTGGCGGCGATGGAAGTCGCCAACCTTCGCAAAAAGAACTGGCCATTGCCGAACACCAAGGCGAGAGTTTTGCAAAGACCCTTGCGCAGCTGGTGCGCGGAAGACAACAATAAAACGTTGCTGCTGTCGTCTCAATAACGTGTTTTGTCTTGGTTGTGGTTGTTGTGGTTGTGATTTCATTTCTTTCTCTGCTCCCAACACACACGCCTTCTTCCTTCATCAATGGCCGTCACATCGCATCCCACCGTCACCAAGAAGCCCGTCTCATGGGTCAACATTCTGCTGGGCGCAAGCATCCAAACCTTCGAAGTGTCTACACTTGGACAACCCTTCGAGGTTGTTAAAACACACATGGCTGGTACGTGCTGCGTGTGGTGTGGCGATGCTGCTGCTGCTGCTGCTGCTGCTGTTGCTGTTGTTAACGCTCGTGACGGTATCGTGGCCAGCCAACCGACAGGAAAACCTCCGTTCTGCTATTGCGAAAACATACCAGCGCGGTGGCTTGGCCGGCTTCTACCAAGGCCTTGTTCCTGTACGTGTGCCTACAAGGCCAGTCGTGTGTGTCGCACCTGATTTCATACTGCGTAGTGGGCCTGGATCGAGGCCTCCACCAAAGGAGCCGTGCTCCTCTTCACCTCTTCTGAAATCGAGTTCTATGCACGTCGTGCTGGTCTCAACCCTTCGTGGGCAGGCCTGATTAGCGGCTGTGGCGGTGGCATTGCTCAGGCCTATACCACCATGGGATTCTGCACCTTTATGAAGACCGTTGAGGTCACGCGTCACAAGGCTGTCGGCATCCCTCTCAGCACCTGGAGTGTGGCTGCTGACGTGTGGCGACGCGAGGGTATTCGTGGTCTCAACCGCGGTGTCAGTGCTGTTGCTGTGCGTCAAATGACGAATTGGGGCTCTCGGTTTGGTGCGTTGTTGTGCGACGCGTTTGGCCCCTTCTGACAGCCAACGCCAGGTATTGCTCGTGTCACCGAAAGTATCTTTCGTGGCAATGACAAGCATCGCGTGCTGACCATTCCTGAAAAGCTGGCTGGTACGCGCGCTCTCCCATCTCCTCTTCTCAGACTCACACTGCCAAAGCGTCCACGGTGGGCGGTGCGCTGGCATGCTGGAACCAGCCGATCGAGGTCAGTGGCGTGCGCGTCTGCCGTTTCCTGACGGTGCTTTGCGTGTCCAGGTGATCCGAGTGGAGATGCAGAGCCAGTTAAAAAGCGTGGGCCGACCAGAGAACATGAACATCTGGACCTGCGCAAAATACATCTATCAACGAAACGGCTTCTTAGGTTTTTATCGCGGCGTCACTCCCCGTGTTGCGCTTGGCATCTATCTTACCGTACGCTGTGTCCCCCCGCCACCCAGCGCTCTAATGGATGAGGGTAGATTTGCATGGTGTTCGGCGGCGACCAGCTGAAGGAACGAGTGGGCAAGTGGCAGGCAGAGCAGCGTAACAAGGTTTTGTAAATCGTTATAAACAGCATGTGATATGCCAGATGGCATGCGCGCATACGAATACGTCTGTTGTGCGCAAAGTGAGCAGCTAGCATCGAAGTGGCATAAAGGGGGGTGGACCAATACACAGCCATTGTATCTGCTATCGAATTGCGTGCTCTACAATAGCACTGATCAAGTGGCTTAACGTGTCACAGATGCTAAGGTGTCGAAGGAAATAAGCGGCATGTTGCACTACTTGCCAGCAAAGATAGCGCAAAGTTGTCAATCAAGTTCGTGTTTGCTACGGAATACAGCAATTGGCCCCTCCCCCTCTTCCCATCTCACGCAGTGACATCCGTGCTACAATGGCACTCCACGCGTGGGCAACGAGGTGGCACTCTGCCGAGAGAGAGCTCTGTAACTACTACCACCAGCGCCACATCCGCCAGCCACTCTACTCTCTCGTGCTGCAACACACCGCTGTCCGCTGCAGTATGCATGCACAGATAACGCCACATCTGCGGTGAGCGAGACAGGGAGCAACACCATCGGCTTTACTTACAACAAACTATGAACACTAATTACAACTGCAACTGCAACAACAACAACAACAACGCACTGCTGTGGTGTCCTGCACCACACACACGTAACGCTGCTATTGTTGCTACTCCACAGCATGCTCATCCATCCATGCAGGAGTGGCATCCTATTCGTCACCCAAGATCACGATGAACTTGCCCGGGTTGTGATTCTGATGCTTGGGCTACAACCGATGAGTGTTGTGTGGAGCGGTGGTATCAGTGCGTGCTTACCACATCCATTGCTCGTGGAACGGTGTCAAACATGGTGTACCACATATCCTTGATGGCTGAGCCATCCGTGACAGATAATGGTGTCGATGGCTCGTGGGTAAACACGGCCGTAGACAACTGATCGTCCATTTCCACAGCAAGCACACCTCGTGCACTCTCAAGCAGCGCTGCATCCTTGCCTGCCACACCCAGCTCAGTCCCAGCATCCCATCCGACACACACATTACCTTCGAACGAGTCCACAACCCTATTCCGAACGTGGTTACTGGACAGCAATGTGGACACATCGGCTGCATATGCAACCTACGCACGCACGCACACACACGTCAGTCACCGCTGGATGCAGCAGGGTGTGCATACAACATCGTCATCATTCCCACTACCCAGGTTCACAATGTTTGTCACCATCTGCGCTTTGTCGGGGAACTACAATGCGTATCAGCTGTGCATGCGGCTGGATGCTACCAGGCGACTCAGCTCATCCTACGACAGCGTGAGTAACACAGCATATGCACAAACACACAGCATGCACCCTCCCACCTACCCTCCATTGCTCATAATGATATTGTGCTAGCAGTTCCGGCGTCTGCATCAGCAGTGCAATGTTGACTAGCGGGGAACGCATGGCTGCCACGGCCTTCCCCATCGCTGCCTTGTACTCCTTGACCGTGTCCAGCTGCTCGTCCGCAGGTGTATGATCCTTCTCCATATCACGTAGCACCTCGTCTTTCTCCTCAGGTGTGGGCTCCATGTTCACGGGATCTCGCTCCCTAGCCTTGTCCATCATCTTTTTCATGCTGTCTATAATATGTTGCTCGTGGGCATCGTCCTTGTACCCTTTCGCGTGTTTCGATAGACCATCCATGGCTGCAACAAAGTGTGCCAGGGCATCCTGCAGCATCGACATGTGCGGTGCAATCGCACGGGCTGGCCTGCCACTAGGCAGCTTTGGCAGAAGGTGCATGTGTCTGTAGTACTCCTGCAGCATCTCACTGCCATCCAAAAAGCTTTCTTTCCACCACCTCACGCGGTCAAAGATAGCACCAGAAGAGCGATAGTGCTTGTCGTACGATGTCGGAGTATTGCGGGACGCATTGCCGAGTACCTCCAGGAACCGATCGCGATGAGTGAGCAGCGCTGTGCACTGCTCACCCGACAGCACCCGGGGCAGGGGCAGGGTCTGCAGCGAAACAGGGGTGACTGTCACCACGTTGACATACTCTGCACGTAGCTCAGGGCGTTGCTTGTATTGCTCCAGCTGCTCACGTCAGGTCACGCACACATGCACACACCCACATCCACATCCACACACACATACAAAGTCATTGACAAATCCGGCGTAGCAAGGATGCACAAAATCCGTGCCGGCGTCCCACAGATGCACCGATCCCTCCTCTGGCAGCTGGCCATCCTTCGTGGGTCCAGGAAGCAGCAGCAGAGATGACTCATCCTCCAACACCTCGTATATGGCCATCACATTGTGCAACGGCAACGACTCCACTACAAGCGCACCATGCACCCCGTGCCAGTCAGCACATGCGAGAGAAGAGTATGGCGAAAGGAAAGGGGTGGCAGTTACGCTGGCTGATGGGTATCCGTGTGACCTGCAGACCGAGCTCCCGCAGCTTGCAGTCGATAATGGCCCTCCTATCGTCCACAGAATCGCCGCCAAACGAGCTCCGTTGCAGATTCCACATCGTATAACTGTCGACCACCGGTCTGCCCAGCTGTCACTGGAGTGTGAGCAAGGGGAGATACGCATTCATCCACACCCACACACCCGCACACATGCTTACAATGTTGTTAACTATGGACTAATTGCACTGTGTCAGACATACACCACACACGCATCCACCACTTACATGCTTATCTAGTACGTGAGGTTCAACGTGGGCATAGAAAGGGGCCATCAAATGGTCTCTGGCCCTATACACCCTGTCCCGTGCATCCGATATTGCTATCAGTAGGGCGGGACCATTGGTGACAGGGTTCCGATGTGGATGAAGACAGAATACAGCTAGCTCTTGTACTTCGTGTACAATCCGACGGACCACTGCAGAATCGTATGCATCTATCACCAGCGGCCACTTTCCCATGCCAACCTTGCCATGTTCCTCAAGCAGCCGCGCAGCATCCTGATACGCCTGCTGCATGTTTTCCGCAGGCGCAAGACTGTGCTTCGTCCGATCCAGGATCGCAAGCGCGACGTCGGCGTAGTGTAGCTTTGCGGCATCCTCTGCGGGTAGGTCTGCGCGTTCCAGACGCACTGTGGGTTTCTGCTGCGTGTCACCTACATAGCCACTACGCAGGTGCCTACCGGCTGTGTGACGACGCTGCGCTTGTAGTACGGTATCTCTGTGCGTGCAACCCCGGCACACAGCTTTGCGTAGACAGCCTTAGGGTTGTTGGGGTTGCCACCTGTGGCTGCGGATGTGGCGGCGTGGGGATGGTGGGTGGGTGTGGCGGTGACGACCAGCGCAACAGGCAGCAGCTTCACAAGATCGATCAGTCGCATGGTGCACACACACAAAGCAACAAGGGGAAGGCGGGAAGAGAGAGGCGCGGCGGTGCGAGTAGTGCGCTGTGGCAGTTGTGAGGAGAGGTCACGTGGTGTGGCGGCACGAATGGCGGTGGGTTGTCAGTGTGTGTGCGTGTGCGTGTGTGTGTGCTGGCGGTGTGTGTGTACTGCAACGCATAGATGCGTGTGATGGGTTGGTCGGTGCTCATCCACACACACCACCAGCACACGACCAAGCCGTGGTGGAACGATGCAACAGCGTAGCCGGCAATGCCGCTGCATGCACCGCGACCACGTCACACGCCACACCCACGGCCACCACGCCTTGCCACCACGCCTTGCCCCGTCGTGAATGGAGAGAGAGAAGAGAGAGCCCATCATGCATGGACGCACCACGCAGTCGTGCCAGTTGTCCGCTCGTGCGCCAGTTGTTGCAATCGTGTCCGCATTCGGCATCGCTCACCACGGCTCAAAAGCAGCTCCCGCCACCGCCACCGCCACCGCCACCGCCGCCGCCGTCTCCACGCTCTTCTTCCGCTTGTCCATGCATTTCGCATCGTTGACCGTGCCGATTCTGCTGCTGCTGCTGGCACAGCTGCCAGCTGCCACCCACGCCAAGCCCATGGACCACCCGTTGTCGACATCCGAGCGCCCCTTAGTCGAGTCTAAGGAGAAAGAGTATCAAACTGTCCATTTGAGCTCCCTCGAACTCTACACCTACTACACTCCTTCCTACCTCATGGAAAGCAGGAACCTACTCTGGGACCACATTCAATCGCGCTTCTCACGCAGGTCTGGCCCTCCCACCAGCAAACATGTTCCATACGAGCAGGTATCGAAGGCCGCTTACGAGCTGGAAGACGAAAGTGTGATTGTTGTGACACCCTATGGAGGAACATTCTACAATAAGGCCAGCATCCCACTGAATGTCAAAACGATGGACGACAACGTCGACATTACCCACGGTCACCTGCCTTTGAGCTTCCCGGCATCCGACGTCGTAAGCTATCCGATGCCTAACAAACAGAAGTACACAATCCCGAGCCATGCGCTGCTGGACTTTCCTAGTCCTGTGCTGCTCAGAGAAACACCTACCGGGGTGGAGTATGTGGACGAGACCCAGGTGCTGCAGACACCCGTCGTTGATTCGGTATACAACTACTTGCAAACGAATACCCCCGGACGTCCACCCGGTCCTTACAAAAAATGGGCTGATCCTGATCTTCGTAAGCATCCTGCGGGGCTTCGCAGCGGAGGCCCATCGCCCTATCTGGTGCTCGGGGCCGACGTGCTGACCCGTGTGGATGATGCGTTCTACGCCCCGGGTTCTCTTGGCAAAACGTATCAAGAGCTGAGAAAGAGTGTGCTGCTGCTGAACGCGTACCCACTGACTGTGGAGAACACAGATATGTCGGCATTCATGCAACTAAAGAAGAGCTCGTTGGGCTCAAAGCTCATACGATCCCTAGGCCTAAACAAGAAAGAAAAAAAGCCGTTGAGTGAAGAAGGCGCACTGTCGAGAAAGGTCAATGTCATAGTCATACCTGGACTATCGTTTGGCGATGGCGCACGGAACCCGAAAGATGTGGCTACAGTCGGAGATATCTATTACTTGTACGAAGCAGCATATGTCAGCTTTAAAATAGCAGCAGCAAATAAGATCGCCCACATCCATACTGGATGTCGAGGCTGTGAGGCCCTAGGCATCAATGTGCTGATCAGCGATATGGTCCAAATTCTGGCGCTTCAGGTTGTAAACAGTCAGCTAGAAATTGCCAATACGCCTCTCAAGCTAACGATCTATCATCCCGGTCCACAGCAAACAGAGACACAGGATGACGCACTATCTATGCTGCGTCGCTTATCTGAGGGGACAGATTCTCCCAGCGCATTCAAAGTCCTCGCTAAGATTCATGAGGCCAATCTCACTTGGCAATGAGGCAAGCGAGGATGCTGGTTGATCTCTGATCGTGCAGACTCTGGTGTGTCGCCACCAAGCAGTTTCTGTTGTGTGTAGGAGAGCATGTGGCGCGTGCGTGCATCCATGTACAATGCATGGCTAGTCCATGATTGCATGTAAATACATTTGTTTCCTGTGTTTGAGATGTGTACAAGGGCGATATGGCGACATGGGTAGGTGTTCTGCCATCACACACACCATCTGCGAATAGCAACAGACGAGCATACACATGTTGGCGGTGTTGCACCATGCAGCAACCACACCTTGTCTGTGTTCCCTCCCCTTCCTCTATGAGCGTGGCACAAATGCAAACTTTTGTTTGCAAGGACCTAGCCTAGCCTGTATTTGACTTGCATTCGACTTACTACATCTGCCTAACCGCAAGTTAAGCCAAATAGCACCACCCTTTGATCTGATTCGATTTGATGCGTGCCGACCCCTACCGGACCGTGCAAAACCTTCCCGCTACGTTTTTTCACCGCGGATGAATTCCAGAATGTCAGCCAAGTCATCGTCCTGGGTCACATCAGCGTCCGGTGAAAACGGCCGTTGGAGTAGCTTTTCCAGTGCATCCCGAAACTTTGCTAAGCCACGCGCCGATGTGGCATCTAACTCTGCAGACTGCGTGCGTTAAGAAACATGCTGCTTCCGTCTTCGCCCTCGCCCTTCCCCACCGAGCACATACACTGAGCAAATGGCACAGATAGATGGCCACTTTCAAGTCCTTTTCCGCAGCCGAATCGTCGATGTTCAATTTTGTAATGCTTTGCACTATCGCTTTTCTGGCATCTAAAACGTTTCATCATGCACGGTTGTCGGTGCTACCGGTTGTCTCGTTGAAAATGCTTTTCAGCAACGTCACTGCCATGTGCATGTGTGCACTGCACGACGCGTTGCTCAGTTTTCTACAGGGCGTATGATGTCATGCAAGTATGGCAGGTGCAGCATACCCGACCAGTTGACGCGCGTCTGTCCAGTCTGCAATCTGTTGTGTGATTTGCAGGGGCGTCACCATCAACTCTCTATTGTCTGGCTCCTCGTATGCCGTCCGTAACGCAGCGAGCACATCGGGAAACACCTGCGACGGTCTCAGCACTATAGCGTGAGTTGCGCACCTGTTGCATATTCATCTGGTTTGTGACGGACATCCTCGCGTAGGACTGTAGGAAAAAGGCGAGACATTGCCGGAGCCAGGAGTTGCGAGCAAACGAGGGGTGGAAATAGAGAAGGAACATGGATCGGAGGGTCTACTGGTGGGTTGGCGTGTAGCGGGTGAACCTACATCTACGTCAAGCAGGATGTTGGCAAGCAGTAGCTTTGCCACGCCCTGCACGGCAATGTTCTGCATATGACCTTCGGATTGCCCGGAACACTCGCTAAAAAGCTCAAAGATCGCGGTGGGCTGCAGGATGAGCGATGCTTCTTTGCAAGCGCGTTACGTCGTCAAGCTGCTGGCTCATGCTATCGAGTCCGTAAAGCATCACCAGGTCGAAGATGATCTGGGCACAAGATATGAGTACTGGCACAACTTGCTGTGCACGGTGTGCTCTGTGTCTACCTTGAGTGCTGCAATTTGTAGATCCGCGTGTCCACGCTTTACTGCGTGAATAAATAGGGGGATTTTCTGTCTGGCCATGTCCTGTATGCCATTATGGTTGCGCCAGCAGCGATACCGGGTACCTCGTCAAAACAGCAGTACAGTCCCAGACAAATGACGCCGTGCTGTCGGATGATTGCGTGTGGCGCCAGCGTCGCCGGCATGATCACCTCGTTCAGCAGTCCGCCGACGAACGAATGGCCTCGCGCGTTCTAAACAAGACTGCGTTGGTATTGCACTATGCGGTGCCACGCCACCTCTTCCATGCGTTCCAGCATGCACGTGGTCAGTCGCAAGCATTTGAGTATGCTAAAGGTGACACTGTCTGCTGCAGAACTGGTGTCGTTCTTCGGTGTCAGTCGACGAAAGTTGTCCTCCAGCGACGTGTCGTCCTGGTCACGCAGCTCCGACATCATTTCTACAAAAATCCTTCGATCTTAGCATGCTGCCATGGTCTTTCCCCCTTTCCCCCTCGCAAAGCGGGGCACGGATACCTCAGAAAATCCTGTTCATTCACGGCCACGCACTTCAGCACTTCGCACGCGGGGGAGTAAAGCAGATCCGGAAATTGAGGCAGCAGGAGCAGTTCACCTGTGGCACGACCGTTGTAAGCATGTGACAAGGCGTCTCTACCACGCCATCGTACGCCACACATACGCATGAGGGTGAACATGCTGCGGCGCCCAATTTCGTCTGAGAAGTCGAGGGATCGAGCGATGATCAGCAGCTGCTCAACAATGAAGATCATCTCCACGTCTGTGTCTTCACCAGCCTTCTGCAGCAGGTTGTGGTATTTCTGGATGTAGTAGGCGTGTTTGGATACGCTGGGCAGCACGTCGTCTAATCTCTCTGCCGTTTCCTGCTCATTGCTTTCCGCGGCCTGTGGGTCTTACTTTGCTGGTGCGACAGTGTTCGCAGAAGATGCGGATGAGAAACACGCCCTCGACCGGCAGGTTTTCCCAGAAATCGTCTTTGCACGCGTGGGCATGTGGTAGGTGAGTATGTAGTAAGTATGCAGTGTACCATTTGTGTGGATAGACTGTAGTACTTCGGGATAGGCGACAAAGATAGCTTCTAGTACGTCTTTCGCCACCACGCTGTGAACCACGTCAAGACACTCTAGCAGCTGTTGGTGGGTCAGTGGGTGGTGGTGGTAGCGGTGGTGCCCACCTCGAGCATGTTATCGTTTGTCTGTGTGATCCAGCTCTGCATCAGCATGGTGACACATGCCTGTCGCACTTTGCTGTCTCTGTAGGGTATGTCCAGGAGTGCACTACTGATTCGCGTATGACTACCTGTCATGAAGACCGATGTTCAGCAGCATCTCCCGATCACGAATAGAGAGTATACGAAAGTCGTGGAGGTCAGCGGTCAGGCGGGTGAACACAGCTCGCCTGGTGGGCGGGTCCACGTCCCGCGACCGCTCCATGATCAGCGGAAGCAGTGTTTTTGTCAGGGGGAGGTGCAGCACGATGGCTTTCCGCACATCACTGCATCGTCGTGGGCAGGGGCAGACGAGACAAGGACCTACGCGCTCGGGTCTCGCTGCAAGTGCTCGACCAGTTTTCCACACAGCACGGGATGGGTGTGCGATGCTTCTTTTTCCAGCAGCTAGGGGTGGAGGGGAGGGGTGTAAGCATCGTGTGGTAGAGGGATGAAGGCGACCCACAATGATATGCGAAAGGCAGAGCACAGCTTGGACACGTATGGCGCTCTCCTTGTCGTTGAGGCGAGCAAGCATCGCGTCTTTCAGCGGCGGGATGCATTCCTCTCTGAACGATGATGAGCAGTGTGACCGGCAGGGGAACGTACCCAGCCTCGTCTAGTCGGCTGACGAGCATAGCAAGCAGTTGACACACGTGACACCTCACATGCTTATCTTTTGCCGTCGTGGCGCGTGAAAGGAACGCGATCATAAACAGGATGAGTCGGTGTGAGATGGCATTCTCTGGCACGGTTGTGTGTGTGTCCTTCGCGTCCTTCCTGTCTGTATGCGTGTATGCGTGTGTGCGTGTATGCGTGTGCTGTCAGCGTGGATAGTATGGCAGGCGCACGCACCTTGATCGACGGAGTAGTGAACGAAGGTGGTGAAGAATTTCAGCACCTTGACGGCACACATCTCCTGCTTCTTCAGGGGCAGGACGCGGGCGACCATCTGGGCGAGGGTGTCGAGGAACAGGCGCTCTGCGGGGGACGGGTAGGCGTGTGCTTGGTGCAGCTTGCGCAGGTGGATGGCACATTTGCGGTGGAGCGACACGGTCTGCTGGGCCTCTTGGAAGATGTCGCACAGCTGCGTGAGCGCAAGGCGCGGTTGTTCAACAGGCATCGCGGGGGATCAACAGTGTCACGTGACTGCTGACGGTGGATGCCCACTCAGAGGGGAAGAGGAGAAGCTACTGGTCGCAGACACGGTTTGCACTCGTTTGCAGGCGGTTTGTCTGCTGCAGATGATGCGCCGTTTCTTGGCCATGGCAGGGAGCAGCGGGAGGTGGCACACTTTTTTGGCGGTGTGACTCAAGCCGCGCGGGAGAACACCGGCGTGTCTGCTTTTGCCACCCACGTTCCCTGTTTGGAAGCCATCTGCTGTTCTTGGAACAACAACAGCAGTCACACCTGGGTGTAAGAAGGACGTCTACTGCGGTATCAACACACGGAAATCAATGGGAGAAAGCGGGAACAGCGCCATTCCATTCAATGTGTGTGCCAGTCAGTCAGCAGCCTCATGCACAAAACAGAGAGACACACAAAGATGGACACACACAGATACAGACACAGACACAGACACACACAGATACACACAGATATACACACTCTCTCTCCTCTCTCTCTTCTCTCTCTCTACACTTCCACCCGTAGCTCTTCCCCGACAACTCCACCACAGGACGAGACACCGGGTACACACTATTTCCTGCTGGGAACCTGTGTGCAGCCCATACCAAACTGCATCGGCAGTGATCTGCTTGAGCAGCGCCTGAGCGACACTGCTGACAGTGGACGGGTGACAGTCGATCATCCTGCACTGCTACTACGCTTCCCTGGCCTTGAATTGAGCACGCACATCGAGGCCTGTCATGACTTCTGGAGAGGCTTGGCACAGAGCATTATCAGCGGATGGGTGAGAGCAGAGGCAACGCTTTGTCTGCGCGATGGCGATGTCGCTCTTCGTGTGGAGATGGCTGCACATGACAGCACCACACTGCCACAACACTGGATCAACGAAGCATTATGCACCGTGCTAAGAACAGTGTACGCCACACCCTCAGCCACACCGCTGTCTGTCATCGAACTGCTTGAGTATGCACAGCGGTACGATGACATTCCCCATCCATCAAATAGCACTGTTCCAGGTCTGTGTGTTCCTCTCTTGGACTTCCAGCAGAGTGCGGTGGCATGGATGCTCGAAAAGGAAAGATGGACTGCGCGTGGTGATCGTGTGGAGGATGATTTTGCCACTGCTTTTGAACAGGTCGAGACGCCTGAGAAGAAAGTACTATGGATCGACACGCTGCGTGGACGCGTGAAAGTGGACAGTCCATTCCATGGCATACAGAACGGGCATGGTGGAATACTTGCGGAGGAAATGGGGCTGGGCAAGACGGTGAGCATGCATCGGAGCACGCGAGTGGCATCCTGAACACCCTGCTAGATCGAAATCCTTGCGCTGATAGTATCCCACCGTCCAAGCATCCATATGTCCTCTGTGTGCATGGCGACGTTGGTGATTTGTCCAGAAGCCATTTCCAGTCAATGGGAAGCGGAGATCGCGAGAAGAACGCCGTCGTTGCGCTACATGCGCTACCACGGCTTTGCAAAGCACTCGGCACGCGCTGAGGTCGTCGACTTCGCCAGCTACCACATTGTTCTGACCACGTATAACATTCTGCGGCGGGAGATCCATCGTTCGCGTGAGCCCTGTCATCGACACTTTCGTACACTGAAAAAGTATGCGTTCGAGAAGAGTCCGCTGGTGACAACACTTTGGTGGCGTGTGGTGCTGGACGAAGCACAGATGGTGGAGACCAGCATGCAGACTGTCTCGCAAGTCACAGGTGCGTGGGTGTGTGTCGAGTGCGCTTGTGTCATCGACATAGAGATGGCATGCCTTTTGCCTCGCGTGCATTGCTGGGCTAGCAGTGGCACTCCTGTGAAAGGCAGTATCGGCCGACTACACGCACTGCTCTGTTTTTTAAAAGTCGAACCGCTCGCAAGTCACCCCGCCCTTTGGCAGGCAATGGCACGTCCAGAAAACAGGCAATGTATGCAACGCTTTATACGGTCTGTCATGTTTCGCAACACCAAAAGCCGTGTTCACCACAGTCTGCTACTGCCGCAGCGTCATCTGCACGAAGTCGCGGTACCTTTCACGCGCATTGAACGGCATCTTTATAGCGAGGCGTGGACCAAGTGTCTAGACTCGCTTCATGCAAGCGAGTGCGATCGCATTAGCATGATGGCGTGGATGCAGTATCTTCGACAGCTCTGGTAGTGGCTATCAGCACGTAGTGCGCTTATGCATGGGAATAGTTGTAATCCGCGTATTGCTGTGCGTGAGCAACGAACACCGAAACACGTCAAAATGACCACCCATGATGGTAAGATTCTGAGTGCACCTCCGCACCCCCGCATCTCTGCATCACGCTAAACACGGCAGTCATATGTGCAATGCAGTGTCGTGCCATATCCGAGCTGGCCACATGCGAACGCAGTGTGTACAGCATCATGATCAAGCGTGCGCAGCTTTTCGATCAGCGGCAGGATTATGACGAGGCATTGTGCATCTACACCCGTATACTCAACCATAGTCAAAGCTTCATGGCGACACTTGAGGCGGAGCTGTGCGCACTGAGAACTGACAAAGCCGAGGATGAACTCGACATGGACGACGACAAAGACACCGGAGACGTCGGGGACACCGAAAGCTTGGTGCAAGCCATGAAAGCTCGATTGACGATGTGGAAAGAGCTTGAGCATCAAACGGCTTTCCTCATGGGAGGGGTGTACCATGTGCTTAACGATGGTGCCAAAGAAACGGAGTACTACGCGCTGGCAGAAAGCTTGAGAGTGGCGCTGCTTCGCGATGTGCAAAGCATTGTGCACCAGCTGTCGTGGCAAGCGAGGAAGATGGATGCTGCATTCGAGCCATTTAGCTTGCCACTTCTTCGCACTGTGCAGTTTCCGAAGCCGCATGTCGAGTGGAAAGCTGACATTGAGTTTGCTATCGCTCAATTCCAGCTGCAGAACATGAAAATGCAAGAGCTTTCGCAGAAGCTGACAGACATGCTGTGTGAGCAAATATTCGATTCCGCGCAGTCGCCCTCGGGAGAAGAGTTCGATCACTCGCTCCAAGCACAGAAGGTGGCTTTCGACTGTGTGTTTTTGACTCACCGCTTTTCCAGGAAATAGCCGAGCTTTTGGTACACGTGTTGCAACCAGTGTGCACTCTAATTCGGACAGAAAGTTTTCCACAGTGCGCTTGTGGATAAGGCTGCTCTTCTCCAGGGCGAGAGCAGATTTAACGTCGAGGAATTGGAGATCCCGTGGTCGACGCGAGAGCATTATGTATACACTCCGAGACTGAACATCAAGCACCTGGCCTCTCGACTTCGCGACATGATTCAGCAGCAGACACCTTCTGAAGGGAGCAGTGGTGCGCCGCAACCAGCAGCATGGGTTGCCCTTTCCAAGTAGAGCTGTGTCGCTGTGCTGTATCAACACGTTTTAGGCAATTGAGAGAGGCGTATGGAGTGCAGGAGAAGTGCTACGTGCATATCGAGCGGTACTTACTCTTTTGCCCCACATGCCTCCTTCTGTCTTATGGTATGACACTTTTAGGCAATACAAGCTGTTCAATAAGCTGCACAACAGCAAAATCGCCTACTACGCGCGACTGCAGCGTCTGTCGGATCACCTCGTGCTTCATCAATCAAACGCTCCGGTTGGAGATGATGCGCGCTATCGTCGGAAGCAAGCTGCAGCGGAAATGGAGCTGCTACGCGCGCAGGGGAAGCATCGCTACTTGGATCATCTTCGGAGAGATCGGGAGTGTGATCAATGCTTGATTTGCTTGTCGACGACTGTTCGTCCTGTGATACTATCCTGCGGCCATGTCTTTTGGTGAGCAGGGTGGCACGATCTGAGGCAGGTGGGGAATGATCTGAGCTCATCATTGTAGTCTGGGCTGCCTGGAGAACTGGCGTAAGATCCGGGACTCGTGTCCTGTGTGTCGGCGCGTTGTGGACACAAAGGAGCTTTGCTCAGTGCAATACGCCGCGTCCACAGTGCCGGTCAAAGAGAACCGAAGTGTAGCGCTAGCCCCGGAAGTTTCTGTTGCTGGCAAGCGCACTTGGGCGCCACGAGACGGGTTCGGAAGCAAAATGGACCAACTGATCATACAACTTAAACGCTTGCGGGTGATGGACGGCTCGTCTAAAGCGGTGGTATTCTCGCACTGGGAATCCTTTTTCGACGTTCTTGTGCATGCGTTGAACGAGAATGCCATTTCGTTTGTTCGACTGGCCGGCGCATCGAGCGCCTCCAGGCAACTGAAACGGTTTAAGGAAGACACGAGTGTGCAAGTGATTTTGCTGGATGCTAAAAGCCAATCGAGGTAATGCGTGTGTGCACACACACACACACACATGTGCACACTGTGATGTTGGCTGACTGGCGTGGCTAGCGGATTGACCCTGACTATGGCCGACAGTGTATTTATATGCGAGCCTATATTGAATGCTAGCGTGGAGCTGCAAGCCATCAGCCGTGTTCACCGTATCGGCCAAACCAAGGAGACGCACGTCTATTGGTGAGCATGCGTGGGACAAGCAAGTCATAACCCATGGTTAGGTACTACGTTTCAGACACGATCGAAGAAACGATCTTCCGTTCGTTCTGGGAGAATCGGAAATTGCTGGCCAACGGCATCGAGGGACATTTGGAGAAACGGGCGTTAGCGTCTGGCAGCAGTGGTCAGACATTCGTTGAGGACATTAGCGATGAATTTCTCCATTCTGTGTTCATCGATGCCGAAAGTAGAGACGGTCGGGTGTAAACAAGCGGCGACCGGGAGGTGTATAATAACATGTGCTTACATTAACTACGTTTCTACAGACATCTGCGACCCCTCTGCTATTGTCGCTGTGTTGTCAAGGCCGAGTGACATTTCCTGATCCACTTGCATCTCATTCTCATATACAGCATCCCTGCTCCACGTCAGAGGCAGTAGAAGGCGCAACGAAGTTACCAAGCAATCGGATAACGTGTCACCTTGGGCTTTTCCGCGAGCAGATTTCGATAGATTTTGTCCCATATGGGCTCAGCGGGGGGTTCTTCACGCAAGGACTCCTCCACATACTCTACATTGCAGTAGTAGCCAACGCGCACGAACTCCTTTTCTCGGTACGAGCATGTGAGCAGCACCACGGTCACACCCAGCAGCTCAGCAACTGGGATCTGGTGTGGCTGCGGTGGATTCGCCTACGCCCACCAACGCGTCCAGCGTGAGGACTCACCGTGCCACATACCTCGAAGACAAACTTGTTGATACCAACTGGCACTGGGCCAACTAGTATGGAATCAAGTATGATGTCGTTTTCCTCGTTGTCAGCACTGCCCACATAAATCATTTTCCATTCCAGATCTTGAGCGCGCGCTTAAAGGAGTAACAGAAGAAGGGCCAGCCAACCTTCCTTCAGTTCGGAGATGCACTCGAAAGTAATTTCAAAGCGAAAAGCGCTCAGAAATAGGGTCGGATTGTCGAGCACTGCAACATTTGTGATGTTCACGATGCTCATGGTGAGTCGCAGCGGAAAACGACGCGCTTCCAAATGCAACAGCAACAGCAACAGCAACAGCCACAGCAACAACAACAACAGCAGCAGCTGCCGCCGCCACCACCACCACCGCTACAAACGCATTTTGCACAGCAAGACATTGATGCGGTGGATGCGATGCTGATGCGGGTACGGTTGTTGGGTGAGAGGAGATGCATGGCGCTGAGGATTAGCTGTATCGTCTGCGCCACGACGTTCGCAATGTGCTCCGCAACCTGGTGAAGCCAGCACCCATGACTATTCAGCGTAGGTAAATGTGTTCTGCTTCATCAACATCGATAGCCTCGCAGAGGTCAGAGCTGTTCGTGCAGCAGCTGGAAGCGTGTTCGCGCCAGCTGCATGAGTTCGTCGAGGCGTCAGAGAAGGTAGATGGTAGGTGCAGACAACGCACTTCGCATTGTGCGATTCAGTGGTATTAGATACCGTAGTTCGCACCCAGCGAATGAAGCTGACAACGTTCGCGCTTTCCAGCATGTAAATCGGTATCGGGAGAATGCCCATGATCATTGTTCACAGGAATATGCCCGACACTATGATCTCTGCCGCTCAACCGGTAGATCCTGTCGCACCGACCAAGTCTGGAAAACAGGTCCAACCGCTGCTGGTGGGTCGACAGCTGCAGGAAGAGCTGCCGACTGTGTGTGCTATGTGTCGTCCTCTTCCGCTGAAGCATGACGTAGACGATTGCGAATGTGCAATTGGTGATGGAACGCTTGCTTGCTGAACCCGCGTTCGGAAACACTAAGCACTTGATGAATCGTGCTGACGAGACCATTCAACTGCATGTATGCCGATCAATCGACGCCACTCAGCTCAGCTTCCAAGCTTGAATTTGCAAGCATTACCCTGACAGTAATGCTTTTGACGCGCAACAATAATGACCTCCAAATACACACGCTTGATGTGCAATCCACACACAATGTAGGCTGTCTGCCGCCCTCTAGCCGTGTGTGTGTGTGTGTGTGTGTAACGAGATTATTGTACCAGTCATCTCTCACGGAGTTCGCGCTGATACGATCTATTCGAGAGGAAGCGATTCGTGCCGGACTTCACCTTTCCTCCGCGTTCCACGGCATGAAATTGCTGGTTGCCTTTCTCGTACGTGTCACGATGGCGCACATCGCATAATCACACGCCCGTGATAGGAATGGACCCGTGCATACGCTTTGCTGCTGGAACAGCCGTGCTGGAACTGCAACAAATACTTGGCATTTGAATCACCGGACTATGGTTTTCTACCAGCTACGTGTCCACTCAAGCTCTCGGACGACTGCTACGTGCTAGCGCATGCACGATGTATATAGGCGTTGTGTAACAGCATTTACAAGCATCACGCGGATTTTCGAAATTATGCTCTGTCCGCGCCTACTGCAAACACACCTGCACGCACATCTGCAATCAATGCCGATCGCTTGTGAGGAACACATTATATTTTGCTGCTCCAATTTCCATGCCGAGTGCTCAGATCACCCGCGTCCTTGCTGACGGCAGCAGCCGCCATCTCTGCCACTGTTTTCTGAAACAGCGTCCATTCCTCCATGCGCGGACTCGCCATCTGTTCGACCACATGCATGAGCCCCGTGTGCCGTCGCGTGAGTATCCCACTTACCTCACCAATATCGTACACGTAGACATGACCATCAGCGCCTCCACATGCCACCTTCCGACCGTCCCGGTCCCAAGTACACTTGTTTACTGCACGACCCGATCCCACCGGCGTGCTCACAACCGGCACCTCTGTGTCGACGTTCAGGTTCCACAGGTCGAAGCGTCCGGCACCATCCACAGACGCGAACAGCGCAGGATGCGTGGGCGACCAACGCACGTCGTATACATAGTCGTCCGCCACCTCGAACGAGTACAGTGGAGAAATGACTTGTGACGTTGTGGACGGTTTCGACACTGACTACGAATGCGAGATGCGTGTGAGTATGGCGCGTGCTCAGCTCTGGCGCACCTTCGCTCGCCATAGCTTCACAGTCCAGTCGACAGAGCAGGACAGGAAGATGTCGGAGAAATCGATCGGACCGGACAGCGGATGAAAGTGAAGGCCGGTGACCGTGCCGTGGTGAGCCTTGTAGGCGTCGTACTGATTTACACCGGCTTTGCTGCCAGCACGGTCGTACCGATTGGCCTGGTAGACGCATCCTTCCTCGGTGCCCACCCAGAACGTGGTGGTTTCGTTGTCGGGAAAGCCAAATGTGGTGGCAGCCACTTCGTCCGTGCGTGGGTGTGCCGCGTGCAGCAATTCCAGTGATTCCTAATCCCACATCAGCTGCCAGCGACGGCGAATACATCGCCCCACCTGAGGCTGTGCCAGCATGTCCAACTGCCATGAGCACACCAATCCGTCGGTGCTGGTGGTGATTAAATTGTGTGCGTTCTGTGTGCCGACCATTTCCATGGCATACACAGGATGTGTATGCGCTACCGCAGAGAGAGGTGTTTTAAGCACGGGTAGCTGGCGCGCTCGCGTGTCCCACAGCAGAAGTTGTCCGCTGTAGGTACCGCCTACGACCAAGTTTGGGTGGAATGGAGAGAACATGGCGGTAAGGACATCGGACTGAGAGTGGAACTCGAACTCTGGCCGTTCCAGCAGATGTGTGTTCCAGACTAGCACCAGGCCGTCCGGCTCGTTGACACCCATAGGGTTCTTGTTGTACGCGGCCACCACAAGCTCCGGGTACTAGTAACAGTTTTAGACGCATACGCGCATTCATCGATGACAGCGATAACGACAGCAGCAACAGCAATAACACGATGCGGCTTACTTTCTGTGACCAGCCCACGTCCATAACCGAGCGATTGCGACACACCTTCTCGTCAAAGAAGTCACACTGGAGCTTGACACGGCTGCCGGAATCCACTTCACTGGCTCCATGAGCAGAACACGACACACAGCAGCGCAGATCATTACCTGTCTAGCTCCTGGACGATAGTGTAGTCGGTCATAAAATCGTACTTCTCATTGAGCGCCCGTTCAACCAGCTTGCTGGAATAGTCGACGAACTCGACAAAATCGTCGCTTCGAAGAATATCCTTCATCTCCTCTTCCGAAAGCTCACGGATCTGCTTGGCCTGCTCGGCCTGCTTTCGTCGCCGCTCCTCTTCCAGGGCGGCAGTCCTGGCCAGTGTTTCTTTCTCTAGTTCTCGCGCAATCCGCAGCTGGATCTCTTGCTCAAGCAGTTCGGGATCAGGGCGATCGAAGAAATCCTCGGTGGTCTGTGCTTCCTTGTTGTAATGGACTCTTTCCTACATCCCCACATGCTTCTTTACTATTCTCCTCTGTCCCGGAAGACTCAAACCTTGGGGGGGAAATCGAAAATGACTGTTTCAACCGTCGAGAATTCGGGAGTGAACTTCGACGCAGAACGATTGGCGTCCATGGGAAACGACGGTAGAGGATAGGCAGGAGAGCCGGGAATGGTGGATGGAACCGACACACTGCCGGACGGATGATGACTGGCGATGTTGTGAAACATGGTTTGCTCAGAGATATCCGAGCCGCTGAACACACTGCCAATGCTGCCGCGCTTATCGTACCCCGCAGCCACAGATCCTGCGGCTGAACCAATGACGCTTGAGCGCTTCTCTCCCACCAGCGAAGCCACCAGATCCTCAACATCCTCCTTGCTTCGCGTGCCGTCTCGCTGTTGAGCGGCACGAAGGGCGGTCTCACGTTCTTCGCGCAATCGTTTCAGCTCAGCAAGGCGAGCTCGCTTTCGCTCAATCTCCTCCTTTCGTCTGTTCATCACTTCTTAAGGTGGCGGTGCGCGCTCGCGTGTGCGTTGAAGCGTGCGCCAAAGGATTGAAGCGGAGTGGAATGGCGTGTGGGCAGGACAAACACGAAGCGCTTGGGAGTGTCGAGCGAAAACCCGCGTTGCTGTACGGCACTGCTTCGTCTTGAGTGTTGACAAACAAGCGCGCGCGCATACATACATACGCACGCACGCACACATACGCACAAGCGCCTGTTCATAGAGCCGCGTAAAAGGAAGACAAACCGGTGGCACAAGCGATCATGAACAAAATACGACCGCAATCGAGAAACGTGTTTAGTAAGTGGGTAGAGGCAGCGGGCGGCGGGGGACAAACGGGCGAGCGGACGAACGAGCGAACAAGCGAGTAACAAACACTGAGGATAGTTGGCAACATCCCGTATGAGTACACGGAGGAGCAGCTGGCTGAAATATTCAAAGAAGTGGGTCCCGTGCTAAGCATCCGGTAGGCATGGGCAGTGTCGTGAACACCGTGTGCGCACACATAACACACCATGCTAGACTGGTGTTTGACAGAGAAACGGGAAAGCCAAAAGGCTACGGCTTCATAGAGTACCAGGATGCAGAAACGGCTGCGAGCGCTGTGCGTAATCTTAACGGCTACGACCTTGGTGGTCGCCAGCTGAAAGTGGATTACGCGGACAATGATCCTGTACGACCGGACGCCGATGAATCGGGGTTCAAACGGATGAACGCTGCTGCAAAGCGTGTCGCCATACCCAAGCCCGCGGTACTGTTCCACGCGCACGCCTGTCCCTCTGCCCTCTCGTTTGCGTCTCGGCTCATAGTCAGCCAAAAAGCGGTCATATACCTGGTGACCCGGAGTCCATTCGAAAGGCCGTAAAAGAGCTGCCGCGAAGCCAGCTGATGGAGATTGTTGTGCAGTTTAAGGTATGTCTGCCGAAGTGTGGGATGCCGAGCTGTATGCTGAAACGAGTGGCGGAACGCCTGCAGACACTTTCCCAAGTGAATCCCTCGCAAGCACGTATGCTGCTGCAGCAGAACCCGCAGCTGTCCTATGCAATTCTGGAGATACTACTTCAGCTGCAGCTTGTGGACCAGAATGTTGTTCAGGTAGGCTTGCGGATGACGATAGTATTCACGCCTCGCACATAGAGTCTACAAGGCATTGCGGTACACAAGCAATCTGCGTCGGCGCCTGTGCCGCCCACAGTAACCCACATGTCGCAACCGACATTCGTTCCGCCCGGAGGAGTGGATCCCGCAGTTGCTGCCGCGTTTGGAGGCTATGCGCCCCCGCCACTTCCTATGCTCCATGCTGTGCCGCAGCCACCCCAAGGTAACTGCATACACTTTTGCGGTGTGCACACGTGGTAAACGAGCGAAACGACTAGCCGATCCCGCAGCAGAACAGCAACGCGCATTGCTCTTGCAGATCATGACCATGACGCCGGCGCAGATCGACGCGCTACCACCCGACCAACGTGCGCAGATCCTCCAGCTGGTAGGTGCATCGGTGTGCATGCGCTGTGGCGCTCAAATGGTGTGTGCATTGTTAGCGTGCCCAAATTGGACAAGCACTGTGAGTGCTGCATGTAGGCCTATTTTCCAAAATACATGTTGTATCTTTAGCCCCGCGTATATTTTACACGTTCGCCTCGCTGCTGTCGCTTCTGCTGCGTCTTGCTGATCGTGGGCTGCTCTTCGGTTACACTGCCACCGACTGTGGGAGAGCGTTGGCTCACAAACATTGTGTACAGCTTGTACGCAACATAGCCAGGAATCTAAGCAGTGCAAGAGTGTGAGACGGAGGTGACGGAGGTAAGGAGTGCCACGTACAGTCAAGTAGAACCACCAGAAGCTATCGGACACCAGCGCGACGCCGACGTGCACAAACCAAGTGACATACAGAATATCAAACATGTTGCTGGTTGCAGGTACAGGTGTGAGCATGAGTATGAGCATGACACTGCGCGGATATCGCTTACGAAGTCAGTCCGGGCATATTAAGGTCATAGCCGGGATCTAGCAAGCTTCCGTCGGCGTTATGTCTGACAGTGGCCATGGAAGAGAGCTGGCGATAGATCACCAGCGACACGGCCACAGTTGCGCCATATAATATCACAGTCCATGCAGAAACAGACCACCAGTAGCCGATGATGCGCACGCACACAAACAAGGCCTGCGGGTGAGCGAAAGCACGCGTGTGCGTTGGCAGCATACATTTGCAACGAGCATGCCGATGCGCAGGTGCATGAGGGCCTTTGTGTTGTCAGTGGCCAATCGTTTTGCGCTTTTATTTGCCTTCGTGATGGTGTGGGCATTGTCACCGCGTGTGTGAACGTACCATGGCGGTGGCGGTGGCGGTGGCGGTGGTGGCAGTGGTGGAAGTGGCGGCGTGGTGTTACGTGTGGAGGCAGTCCGTCGACACATTCGCCTCACGTTTGGCCGCCAACCGCATCCACCTCGCGCATCTCACCATGACCCAGTCCGTTCGGTAAGCCAACGCCCCATGCTGCTTGTGTGCACGCGTGTCCAATGGATGGATGTGATGGCGGCTGCGATGTGATGGTGGCAATGCGCACTGGCGTCTGTGCCATTTGGAGATGGCGCGATCACAGTGTACCACCTCTCAGCCCATCTGCGAGTCCCACACACGCGCACACACGCACGCACACACACACGATGAGGGACAGGATGCTAACGTGCTGGCTGCATGCTGCCTTTTAGTCTCTACTGTAAGGGCCGTGTGACCGGTTTCAAGCGAGCGAAGCGCAACCAGCGCCCTGACACCACCTTGATCACGGTGGAAGGCGTGAACTGCAAGGAGGACACTGAGTTCTATCTTGGAAAGCGTGTGGCCTATGTGTATCGTGCACGACGTGAGATCAACGGGTCCAAGGTCAGAGTGATCTGGGGCCGCATCAGCCGACCGCACGGCAACTCTGGCGTGGTCAAGGCTAAGTTCAGAAGCAATTTACCTGCCAAGTCGTTCGGTTGCACTGTTCGTGTGGTATGTGCAGAGGAGAGAGGCGACACGCGTGCACTGCTCACACTGCTTGGTGTAGATGATGTATCCGTCCCGTGTGTAAGTCATGTTTCAGTGTGGTGAGCGACCCGCCATCAGCGGTAGTCGGTGTTATTTCGTGTGCAAGAATAAATGCCGCAGGTTGCATTTGAAACATGCCCACACATACATACACGTGTCTCACAGGTGGAGATGCAGGCATGAGCCATTATTGCACTAGGTGCCCATATGACAACCGTTGCTGGGTCGGGTCGGGTCGAGTCAGCTCACCGTACCGTGTCCATGGCGGCATCCGCAACAACAGGACGACGCGCCTCGGTGGTCAGACCGACAGCAGCCTCTGCATCCTTCTGAGTGTAGGGAGCGCACTTGAGGTTCTTTAAACTGGGTAGGAGGAGGGGGTGGTGGTGAGCAGGGAAGGAGGGAGGAGGGAGAGTACCGTCGTTTGTGCTGTTTGGAAGCAGTGTGCTCGATCTTCGCAATGTCAGAGATGAAGTGACGACTGGGGCAGCGTGAGTGGGGGGAGGGGGAGAGGGGGAGGCGGACGTACGCGCATTCTACACAATAGTACTGACCCTGACCAGGGAGATCAGGGTCGGCAGGCTGTGCCAGAAGCTTTTGCAGGACTTCCGGCACCAAGTCAGCGTGGATCTGGTCCAAATCCTTTGTTCTTTTACGGGTACGAAATGTTTTCTTGATGTCTTTGACATTGCAGTGCATACGCTTTCTGCGGAGGCGACCCATGGTGGGTGGAAAAAAGAGCGCGGATGGAGGCGGTTGGCAGACAGGCGCTGTCACACCTGGCGACCGTGCTCGTTGCTGTTGCTGCTGTTGCTGTTGCTGCTGTTGCTGCTATTGTCGCTGTTATCAGCTCTGTTGTCACTGCCATTATCGTTGACTGCGGGTGTGGCTGTAGCAGCTACACGCCGCACCAAGGCCATCATGGCATGGTCCTGTGCGCCCACGCCGGTGGTCTCTACAAACAAGGGCTGTCCCTGGATGGTCTTCCAGTTGGCATAATGGCCACTATTGGCGGGAACAGTCTGCAGCTCGTGGACAGGCACTGTCTGCGACTGCAGGCGACCCATGGGATCCATCGTGTCCACCTGCAGCATAGGGTTGCCTGAACGCAGCAGGCTTGGATTGCCGGGAATCAGCAGCAGGCGGTAAACGTAGGCGCGCGACAGACGGTGGATGGCAACCACGGGGAGCATGCCTGAGGCCAGCACTACGGCAAAGACGGTGAGTTGTGCAGGTGTGTGAGCGCAACGCACTGAGGAAGGAAAGGGAGAGGGGATACTGGCCGAGGGAGAAGTTGAGAAGCGGAGTGATGACACAGGCACAGCCAGCAAGGGCAGCAGCACCCATCTTGAGCTGGCGGATACGCGTGCCATTGGGAGCGTGGTAGAGTAGCAGCGGCGGCGGTGGCGGTGGTGGTAGCGGAGTGTGGCTGGTGGCGATGCAGCGGACGAGGGGGCGGACGAGGGCGGCGTGGGTGCGCGTGGCTGGACGCAGCATCACAAACATCAGCAGAAGGTGTGGGACTGGCATCCAGCCAACAACCACAGTCACACCCACACATGAACACACATCCGCCACCGCCGACCACCGCCGCCACCGCCACACCCACACACTTCAAACACACCGTCAAACAGTTCAAAAGGCAGGCGCAGCCACCACACACACCCCGCACTCACACCCGTCCTCTAGCGCTGTGCTCGTGTGTCGCAACGCGTCCTCCATCCCCTCCCTCCGTGAGCTCACCACCCTTGCTGCACAGCTGGTGACACTCTCCTTCCACGTACACGCTCTCCTCCCACACCGCCACCACACACACCCACCAACACGCCGCCTTGTCGTAGATCGAACGTGTCCTGTGTCAGGGTGACGGGCTTGTGGAAGAGGCCAATCGTGAACTTGCTGCTGCCTTTTCCCAGTTCCATGCGGTGAACATGATTGAGCCATTGCTTGTCTGCTGCATCCAGATATTCCGTCTGAGCTTTCGTGTATGTGTTTTGCATCGTGTCTTGTCCCTGTCATTGCCCCTACCGCTGCCCCTTCCAACCACCCCTTCCTTCCAGCTGAAAGAAACACGACGATGTCAAACCTACCTGGATCGACTGCTGCGGCTGGAAGACGGGTTTGATCATGTGCGTAAGAGTCTGTTCTGCACCTGCCACTACTATATCGGTCGGCTGTATGCTCAGCAGCTGAAACTGGGTGCTGCCTACACTGCGCTCTGGCGTGCCTACTCCCACTGCCATAAACACGCTCACTCACAACGACGGTGCGTCACGTTTGTACCCACACCCCTCTCTCCCTTCTCCCCCCTTCTCCCCCTTCTCCCCCTTCTCTCCTCCTCTTACCCCTTCTTCGTAGTACCATTCTGATCGCTTTGCTTCCTGTGGCACTGCTGATGGGACGCACGCCTACTGCCCACCTCCTCGCGCGTTACTCCGAACTCACCACTGTTTACGGTCCACTCGTCGCACCTCTGCGCAAAGGAGATCTGGTGGCTTTTCAGCACGCACTCCACCAACACCTCTCGTTCCATCTGTGTCGTGGTAACTACATCATGCTGGATCGATGTGGCGAGACTGTATGCTATCGCAATGCTATTCGTCGCACGTGCGTCTTCCCTTGCTCCCTGCGTGCCTCACTCCACCGCTAGATTCACACTGTTCCCGCAACCACGTGCTGATCGGCAAATCCTCATGGTCGCACACCTGCTGATCACCCTGCGTCTGATCACCAACGACGTCCATTTCACCACTCAAGACGTCATTGCCACCCTTGCCTCCCTCATCAGTCAGGTAGGCGTTGTTCTGTCCCTTTGTCCATCCACTTACCCACCCACCCCTACAATCACAGGGCTTTGTCAAAGGCATCGTGGATATGGAGCGAGGCTACATTGCGCTTAGCCGTGCTGACCCCTTCCCAGCACTCTCCAGCATTCAGCAGTTGGTCGATGCCACCTAGCCCGCACAGCATTCATGCACCATACACGCTTCCTGCCTCCTCTCTCACCTTCATTTCATCTCATGCGTGTGCAAACTGTGCGGTTTGTTCCATATACAGGCGTGTGTGTATGCGTGTGTGTATGCGTGTGTGTGCGTGTATGCGCGTGTGTGCACGCACCAGCGAGACATGGCACGTGCAGCCTTTGCTTTATGCCAAACGCGTGCGCCCACACACCGCCCGCGGAAACACCGCCGCCCGTGCTGCAGCCGTCGCGCGAACAAGGTAGCGCTACCCAAAAGCAAAACCCACTCCGCTCACCCCCGCACAAGCACTGCTCAACGTCATCAAAGCCTGTTGCCAGCACACCTTCGCCCATCCCGAACACGCTGCACTTCTGCAACGCATCAAGCACCTCTTTTTCCATCGTGACTACCACACCATCTTCTCCGATCCCACGCTTCTTCCCGTCTACGCCGCCAACTACATTCCCAGTCGCGTGCTTTGCTATGTCGACATCTTCACCTCACATCCTGCCATCCGCCAGCTGCTTGCTGCCTCGCCCCACTGCCTTTGTCTCGGGGCTGGTGCAGGCAGCGAGCTTGTCGCCCTGCTTGCCACCTCCCTGTACATGCCACACAGCAACCTCGTCATCCACACCCAGGACATTGCTGATTGGAGCGACATGCTTGTGCAGCTGGAACACGCTTGCAAGCAGGCATGGCGTATTCCCCAGGACCACTGTCGCTGCCAGTTCTCCCTTGGCGATCTGCTCGCGTGTTCCGACGACCTGGCACGCCACATCGCGCGTGCCGATCTCATCACTGCGATGTTTGTCGTGAACGAGCTGTTTCGAACCAAAACGGAGGCCATGCGTGTGATCCGTTTGCTTCTCCAGCATATGCGTCCACACACGTTCTTCCTCGTAACACCCATCCCCGTCCCCATCCTCTGTTTCACTCATCGCTGCTAGATGGTCGATTCCGCTGGCTCGTTCTCTGATCTGCAAGTAGGATCTCGCACCTACCGCGTGTACACGCTGTTTGACGCCCTGGAACAACACTTCGAATGTGTTATCGCACACAACAGCACGTGGTACCGGTTTCCAAAGCACCTCACGTATCCCGTTGAACTCAACAATATGCGCTATTTCTTGCGACTTTATCGCAAGCGACCCCCGCTCTGAACTAGACTATACACGTGTGGCTCCTACAGCCGAGCAATGCAGCACGCCTCATTCACAATACACCATTGCTCGCGTGTTGAACAGAAGCAGACGGCTTGTATGCGCCATCGTTGGTCAACACGCTCACCACACCACGCGTCACACGTCAGTTTGTGCTCACCAAAAAAATATGGCCACCAGCAATGTGGAGATCAGGCTAGAGCGCATGCTCATAGAATCGCTCGCAGACGACATGCCGCTCACCCACACCCGCTACGCCTATCTGCGAGAACAACTGGAACGCAACGCGCTGCCTGCCCATCTGCTCATCGGCACCCGGGTGTTTCGCAAGTTCTGTGTGCGCATCACCGCGCTCCTAAACGCACACCGTGCCGATTCGAAACAGTGCGGCGCCGCGCTGGTTCACTACGCTGCCGACAACTGGGCCGAAGCGATTGACATTTCGGTCTGGAGTCAGTGGGTGGTGCTGCTTCTCGCTGGATTCTCTGTACGTTGTGTCGCTTTCTCTCGCTGCTCTTCTTCTTCCTCCCCCTCTCTCTTCTCACACACGTGTTCGCGTTTAGAAAAACCTTGCTGTCGACACCACGACCCACTACTGCCATGCGCTCGTTGCCCTTTTCAGCGCCTCCGTGGGCCGTGCCGATGTGCTGCGTGAAGCCACCACGCCACACCTCACAAAATTCTGCAATGTGCTGCTCACCCTTGCGAAAGACAGCGATTTCATTGTCAGTGCCAACGGTCGATTGCTTGCCTGCTTGCTCGCTCGCACTCACCTCCGAGACATAGCCTGTTGTCTGCGCATGTTTTGCGGTGATTGCACGCACATTTCCCACTACATTCCGTCCCTTTCTTGACAAGGTGGTGCTGCTCACGTTGCAGCCGCTGCACACACCAACGCATCTGGCCTCCACCTCTGCTATGGCCGCCTGCTTTGCTTCCGCTATCAGCGCTTGCACTTCCTTCGGAAAGCCAGAGCTCTGGCTGGAGTATACACAGAAACTGATCGGAACAATGACAAACCTGCAGAATGCCATGTTCCAGCCGTTTATAGGTGGGTGCAGCTGTCTCCTGCATTCCCGCTGTTGACACGTATTGCGCAGGAACGCCAGTAGTGCAGGAGCTCTGCTTCGCCTACACATTCGACACAAAGGCGGAGATGTACAGTGACGTCTGGCAAGCGTGCTTGCAGCGCTTTCGCTTCCTCAGAGAATGCTTTTGCGCTTTACTACAGTCTCTCTCTCCCTGCGTGTAACATTGCACTGCTCACCCAGTAAAAGGCACCACACGGCAACACCCGTGCGACTACCGATCCCCGATTGCCTGGACCTACTGACACAGACAATGATTGCGCAGGGTAACCTGGAGGTAAGTGTTGCGCACAGGCAGCCAACGGCTCATGGACAGAGCTCGTTGGCGACCCAAGAAGAACGGACAATATTTTCGAATGCCCTTCCTATCCTGTTGCATGACCTCAATGCGATCACAATCACGCTGCTGCAGTGGTATGCCTGTGTTCGCCCGTAACTGTTCTTGACCATCCCAGTTCAGGTCTGTATCTCGTGCCGTACAACGACCTTTTGATGCGGTACTGTAGCACGCAATGTGTGGATGCCGCTCGGTAGCTCTCCCTCGCCTGCGCGTGACACAACTCACATGTAGCCACCTATGGCCACTAGCGTACAAAGTGATTTCCGCGGCCATTAAGCATCTTCGTTTTGGCTTCGCCACGCTCGTTGAGTCGCGCGTGCTGGACTGCGTACTGCAGGACCTGATGGAGTCAACGACCACAGCATCCGGGGTGTCGTCAATAGAAGAGCCGAAAGTAGGTGACTCAGGGTGGCAAACATTGTTTACACGGACAGAAACGGAAACGTGGCGGTCAAGTCATGGAAACGATGAACGCCGATCGCGTCGATGGTCGGCTTGCAGAACGCACGAAACAGACGTGGCATCAGCTTACGCAGGCGCTCCAAGGTGCAGTCTCTTTCCTGTGCTTGTCCTTGTCCTCGATCTAACATGCAGTCTATCACTCTTTTCTGCAGTTCGCACCGCGTGTCATCTCAAGCGCGCATCAGCAGCAGTTAGTATCGTTCCTCATCCGCGAAACCATGATCCTTCTTCATCGACCGTCCATCCCGGCAAACAGCGAGCCGTTTCTTTTCCTCGCTCTTGAGTGCTTACAGTCGGCAATGATAGTCTACGGCTGCCACATTACACACGCACACCATGTATTCAACATGGGTGCTTCTCATGGGCACGCTAAGGTATGTTCACACGACACTGGTCGCCGAGCTCAGCACGATACAGATCAAGTCTGTGTGTGTGCAAGCTATCCAGCTGCTCACCGTGATCATTCACCCTCGACTGCCAGCGCTACCGAGACGTAGTGTTACAGAGGAAGAGCTGCTTTGTCAGGAGGCAGCAGATGCTTCGGCAAACGAGGTGGACATGGCAGATCAGCCACGTCCGTTACCCAGCGCATCACAGTTCGACCCAAGTGCGCTTGATTCCTCCGCTATGCACTCTGCACAGCCGACATCCTCGGTGATGCAGCCTGCTCTCTCCCTGCTACAGCCTCCTCAGCACCTAGAGCAAGTTTCTGATAGGGTATTGTCGGTGCACGACGCGACAATACAACGCGTCGACGTGTACGAGAACGAAGAGGTGAGAATGGAAATGGTTACCACCACCACTGTAATAGAAGAAAGAAGCATGAGAGAGAAGGAGGAGGAGGAGAAGGAGGAGGAGAAGGAGGAGGGAGGTGACGGGAAAGGAGACGACGGAGAAGAAGAAGACGAAGAAGATATGCCCTCGCTTCATATGTCCTCGTCAGACGAAGAAAACGACACGGAACTACTTTAAAGCATTTAAGTAAAAGATGGACACTGTATTTATCATGTCCGACGTTGTTGTCTCTATTGCTGTATCATCATCGTGGTATGGGTGATCGATTAGCAGCAACCGTGCTTCCTGTTTCAACACCTTGCCTGTGCACATAGGTGTTGCTTTAGGTTAATCGACAGCCACGCTGTAACGCAGTAGGAATGTGTCGGCTGGAGTATTGCGCGTGTCTTTGAGTAGGGAAATAAGCGCGGATGCGATGGCGGCGGGACGAAGTGCTGGAGAGCGCAGCCAACAAACGCTTCGCGCGTGCCTTAAGCCTGTCATATCCGCATCTGTTTTCACGCGCTGCCCAAATGTCTGCTACGGAGACGTCGTGCAGCACATCCGCACCAGATGCTCCGCTGCCTTACATGAACGAACAGCAGAAGCGGCGAGAAGCGCGTCAGCGGCGTATTCTGGCCGCGGGATCTGATCGTCTCTCGCGTATTAAACAAGCAATGCATTCGGAAGCTGCTGTTCTCACGCCAAAACCCATCCGCTCCCGTTCAAGCACAGCGGAGTATCCGCAGCTAGATCAAGACACAGTGCTGCATTCTACAGGTAGGTTGTGCCGCTTGCTATGCTCACACTGCCGGTAGACAAAACGCAACTCTCCCCCACCCCCTCCCCCGCCCTCTCTCCCACCAACAGCGGCGAACCCATTGGCGAGGACAAAGAGGGTGCAAAAGCTAGAGTGCAGACTCCAGAAACGTTAGCCGCTTCGCTGGACCAGTCGTCTTTGCTGTCGGCTCATGCGACGGAGACGCCAACACGGTCCCCACCACCGATGCTTCAGAGGAAGCACTCAGGACAGCAGCTCTCAAGCACACACACAACACCCTCCCCAAAGACCCAGCATACGCGAACAGTGTCTGCCAGTACCGATGTATATTCCCCTACCTGGAGTGCGCGTCATACGCCGCCAACAACACCGTCGTTTCACGATGCGCTTTCGCAGATGCATGTGCAGGATGCGCTAGAGGAGGAGCCGGTGGAAGTGGATATTTCTCAGCTGCTGCCTCCAGGAATGGCATCGTTGATGTCTACAATGGGCAGCGGCGGGTCCTGGAGCAACAACAGTGCGCGTGAGGAATGTCAGCGAGATCGGCGATGGTACATGTTGCATGTGCTGTTCATGCTGGCGCTGCTGGCATGGCTGTGTAACTATGTTGAGCGCGCGAGATCCACGGAGCTAGGCTTGCGAGCACCGGTTTATGCGGTAAGTGTGGTTGCCGATTGTCGTGCACTTTGCTCACCCGCGCCTGTCCAGCCATTGTCCTACTACTTTTTCGGCATACACTTTGGGCTACAATTCTTGCGCCTCTTCCTTAATCGCGTATGCTGCGCATGCCTGATCCACCATGCATGCTAACACGTTGCGTAGTCAAACAAGCGTCTGCCTTCTTCACCATTTGGAATGGGCTTTGGCATTCTCGGCACCGCATTTGGGCTGGTGCAGCAGTATAAAATGATGTGGAGTGTGCTGGTCCAGGATTTAAGCTTGCTCCTTTTCGGTGTGTGGTGCTTGATGGTGATGGGACGTGTCTAGGAAAGCGTGTATGCACACCGTTTATATATGCATGTATTCTCATTCAGCAATACATGGCTCCTGTTGGAACTGCTAGCGATGCTGTATCCCACGCGGACGGTGTGGCGAGGAACAGCGGCACCTGCTGGCAAAGAAATAGCTGTTAGAACTGGCGGCGATGGCGTGTCGCTGATCGGTGTGCACGTAGTGTTGTAGGCCTCTGCAGTAACATGCTGTGCCTACAGCTACCGTGTACAATGTATGCAATGCCTTGTATTCAAGCAAGTGGAGCTGTTGTGAAATACAACGTTGCATTCGCCAAAGCAACAAAGACCGTGTGAGTGCTTCGCATTAGCCGAAGTTTCTCGCTCATACTATCTCCACCAATTCCCTCACGCGGTCCATCACTTCAGTGGACGTCATTTTGTGTGGCTCAAACGCCCTGGATTCACCGTTTGCTGTGCGCACGGTGTCAGATGTCGCTGACGGCAGACGTGTTACCAAAATGCAGCTGCAGTTTCGGCTTGGTCTCGTTCTCGTACTTCAGCCTCGCCACTTTGATTGTCAATGAAGGGTTCGTGAAGTGCAGGCGAGGAACGATATCGCGCACGAAGTATCTGCATAGAATCAGCGAATGAACGCGTTTCCGCAGCACCTTGCAGCTGGATGCCGTTTGGGACAAAACGACAGCGAAATGGTTTTCAGTTTCTCGGGAGACAAATGAACGGCGCCTGGACCGACGGTCAGCTGCTTCAGCAGCCGTTCAAATCGAACGGGCGACATTTTTGGGATGGACTGCGCTTGCTGTCGCACATTTCGCAGCGTGCGCCATGGCACCGTAAAACAAGCGGAAGTGGAAGCGGAATGAAAGACAAAAAGCAGAAACTACCGCATCACTATCTCCTGCACAAAGCAGTGGTTCGCCAGGATGTGGAGGCGCTACGGGTGGCGTTGATCGACGCTCGCGCTTCTCCACACCTGCGGTCCAACATCTGCCGCATCAATCAGCGTGATGCTATGGGGCGGACTGCCCTGCATCTGGCTGCCAGTGTGGGTGGCAAAGAGTGTGTGGAACTACTGCTGCGTGAGCCTTTGCTGAATGTGAACCTTCAGGACAGTGAATCAGGGTGGACCGCTTTGCATCGGTATTCCTTCCCCCCTGGCGTATGCGTTTGCGTGTGCACATATTCACCGAAACAGTGCACTATACCACGGGCACATTACAGTTGCGTTGATGTTGGTGATGCAGGATGGCTGTGACTGGAAGATCAAGGTTGCGTGCACATACTGTTGCTTCGCTGTCACTCACGGATACGCAAACCTCTGCACAGGATAACGACGGCTATTCTCCATTCACATTGGCGCAGACGCTACTTTCCGGTGGCCTGGGTGCGCCTACTTTGTCTTTGGCTACTGCCGGTGCATCCTCCGCACGATCTCACCTATACACCTGGGGAAAGAACACAAACTATCTGCTCGCTCACGCTGACCAAGACGATCGCACCAACGCTGACCAAGTGTCGGTGCTTCAACCTCTGACGTTCCGACACAACACACTCGACGACCCCAGCCAGCGCATTACACAAGTCCAATTTGGCAAGTTTCACACTGCTGTACTTGTCGACACACCTATCGACAATCTGTTTACCTGCGGGTTCGGCCGTGGTGGACGTCTTGGCAACAACGGAGACACGTTATGCCGCCTGGAGGGCGTGCATGGGATTCCGGAAAAGGTCGTGGATGTGGCTTGCGGAAAAGACCACACACTGGTGGTAACGGAATCCGGCTCGGTATGGACATTTGGAAGCACGTGTTGTGGTCAACTCGGTATGTCGGTGCGTTCTCTGTGCGGCGATGGGTAACTCGTGTCTTCGTTTCTCCAGGATTTCTTCCTACCGCGGATTCGCCCATTCAGTCGGAACCGCGCTGTGTTTTAAAGAAATCTGATGTCCATCGGTGCGCGGCTTCCGAGGTGCATTCCGTGGTCTATGGCCACAGTGTAATATACACTTTCGGCAAAAACAATGGGCAACTAGGTAGGGCGTGAAGAGAGGCGTGGTGTGCCTGATGCATCAACAGGCTATGACACCGTGACCACCAACATTCAGCACGTTCCGCGAAAAGTCACAATACTCTCAACCGAAAAGATTGCAGACGTTACAGCAACGGTATCATGTGGGCCGCGTGTATACGCTAACGCTGAAGATCAATGCCACCGCCATACTATTTAAGTCCGGTGACATTTTGGTGTATCACGGAGGTCGCCCGCACCGTTTACAGTAGGCCAGTTGTCACGCGCTGGGTGCTGACGCGTGTCAAGGTTGAACTATCTCCGGTCTCCACCGGAAATCAAGTTTCAACGACCTCTCACTTGTGACCCGTGCACACCCGTGAAACTGTGCAGCGACGGACATAGTCACATGGCGATACTGACCAACTGGGGTGATGCGCATGTATGGGTGACGCAGAGTGCAAGCTCCTCACACGGAACGCCCAATGCTGCCCAAAAAACCACACGGCTGATCGCGTCAAGGGTGTGGACGGCTGTGCATTCGCACATGTCCGTCATTGATTTGGATATCGGCCACAACGGCGCTGTCGTGTTGGCTACGAACATAGGCCATGTTTACGTTGGCCAGCCACGCACCACTGGAAAGCAGTACAAGTTCCAACGGGTTTATGGTGTGAACCGAGCAGTGTTTGTGCGTGCCGGTGTGAGCGGTTCGTTTGCTGCCGTGCAGTCTGAACCGTGTCGAGAAACGATTCAGCAGCCGGAAGACTTGTTTCTGCGTGACATTGCCGGTCTCTTTCCACGAGAGAACGCGACAGGCGCCAATGCTTTCTGCGATGTTGTCTTCGTTGCTGGCGGAGAACAATTTCACGGTCATCAAGCCGTGTTGGCAGCACGATCACCATTTTTCCGCGATCTCTTTAGCCAGCCACTGACTGCAAACACGTATGGCACCGACACTGTCAAGTTCTGCTATTTGAGCAAAACGCAACATGGAGAACTGCCTGTGTTTAGAGTCAGCGGTTGTGCAATGTCAGTCTTTCGCAATGTCATGTACTACGTGTACACGGATCAGTTTGAGGAACGTGAGATATTGCAATCGCAAACGTTGAAGCTGCTTGAAGTGTTGCAGCTGCCAATGCTGATGGACACATACAGGTCCAAGTACAAGGCCTATCCCTCCTCGACAATGTCAGCTGCATTTACAACGCTGCGGCAACACACTCCCATGCTGGCCGCCGATATGATGCTTCAGGTAGCGGACAGTCTGTTGCCCGTGCATCGATGCATTCTTGTGCAAAGGTACACACGAACAGGCGATTTTCCAACCCGCGCTGACCCCTTGAATTCCAGGTCGACATTCTTTTCCACGTTTCTACGCGAGGGCTCACCTTGGGTGCAAGCGCGCCATCCAATCGTCGTCAACTTTCGCCACTTTACTGCAAAAGTGATGACAACACTATTGCACCATGTGTATGGAGCAACTGGCGACACACTCGCTGCTTCCTTCCGTAATACACTGCACAAGCTGCTGCCTGTATTCCCTAACAACGTGTGATTAGAAGCGAACACCCAGTTCCAGCTGATTCAGGACCTAGCTGATGTTCTTGCGGCTGCTGACGAACTGCTGCTTGTGGAATTGAAGCAGCTGTGCGAGTGTTTACTACAACTGCAAGGTAGAGCCGCATGCCAGGCCTGCTCTCATTACTCTACAACGCCTAGTGTGCACCAAATTTGTTCTCGAAATAGCGGAAATAGCGGAGACGTTTAACGCCAACCAGCTGAAGACAGCGTGTTTTCAGTTTGTCGCTGAAAACCTGGAGACGATGCTCGAGTCGCGACTACTACACACGGCCAGCGAAGACACGCAACAGTCGTTCGAGGCCTTCTGCAAGAAACGCTTACTGGACGAGAATCCGGTGACGCGTGGTGGTGCAGCAACGAGTGTTGGATGGTTCGATGACAAAGACCAGCAGGAGCACTGTCGTCTTTTCATTGGTGAAGTGGTGGTTGTTAAACCAGTGTCAGCAAAGCCGCGTGCTAATACGCAAAAACAGTCCACGCAACACGTAGCATCGTAAGCGTCTGTGTACGAGACGGTGGTCGTTAACATGTGTCTATAGTGACTGTCCAAGTGCAAACTTGTCAGCGGCAACTAAGCTGCCATGGAAAGAGCTGCCTCCTCCTGCAGCAGCGCGTATGGAGTTTCCAGCGCCCGCAACTGCTGCGCCGCGTCATGTCGGAAGCAGTGGCGCTGCAGCACGACATGGCCATACACCGAAAGCAGGTCTGCAAAGTGCTCCGCGAAAGGTTTCCCTGGAGCCACACACTTCAAGCGCATCCACGTCGGCAGCTCAAGTCCTGCCGATTCAAATTAAGTCCAAGATGTCACAGAAGCAACGGAAAAAGCATGCGGAAACGAGTAACGATGACGGTAGATACGATGCTGTGATCACCAGTCTGTCAGCCACCAGTTCACGCTCACCGCCATGGAAGGCCCCGGCAGTGCATGTTCACACCGACGGGTATGACTGTTTGTTTCACTGCATGGTGCTGACTGTTTTCAGCGCTGAGAATGGTCACGCAGACCATACGAAAAGCACCTACAGTCCAGCAACGTTGTCCTCCACTTTCACCGGGATTCAGCATCAGCAGGCAGAAGAGCGACGTCAGCAAGACGAGATGGTGCACTCGAAAAAGCGGCTGGTGGATATTCAGACGGAAGAACTTGTCATACAAGCATGGAAAGAATACTACGCAGCTATGGGCGAAGACTGGGAACCGCCATCTGATTTCCGTGTGTAGTCTAGTAGTGTAAAGGCGGATCTATCTATCTATCTATTTATCTATAGTGTCGTGGGCTTGTGGTGCTTGCCTGGCTGGTTGAAGTGGCGCGATGCTCGTTCGGCTGTGACGAGGCATCTGCGCCATTCGCATGGTACACAAGAGAACAATGTATAACAAGTTGAACAAGACTCCTTTTCTCCTCGGTGTCATTGGGCGACGATGTGGATGCAAGAATGATGTACGGTACGCAGCACAGCGAGCAGACAGCTTCCGGGACGAGCGGATGGCGGGGGCTTGCTGCTTGTGCCACCTCGTCGCACGTGAGGCAGGGCTTGA
Organism: Cochlonema odontosperma; assembly: GCA_004114315.1. Taxonomy (NCBI): domain Eukaryota; kingdom Fungi; phylum Zoopagomycota; class Zoopagomycetes; order Zoopagales; family Cochlonemataceae; genus Cochlonema; species Cochlonema odontosperma. Next base: position 22,001 of record QZWT01000016.1, on the reverse strand, counting down.
CCACACCTTTCTCGAGTGTGACGGCTTGCCACTTTGTTCCAACCTTCGTGTCGCGATGTCTAAACGTCAAGCGCGCACCGACCTAAAGGACGACGAAGCCATAGACGAGACGTCGTATCAAGGAGACGAACAGGCAGCGGTAGCAGCACAGGTGCGATGCGACATCCTGACTTTGCAGAGTGGTGCCGATTCACTCGCTTCTCCAGAAGAAGTGCGAACGCGAAAGTATGCAACCACCGTGCTGGCCGTGTTAACATACCTCTTCTTCCGGCATCTACAGGATCTTCACTCCGAGATCCCGGCTTACCAAAAAACCGCTTGCGGCACCACAAAGTGCCACCGGTGGTGATGGGAGCGGAGGCCTATTCTCCTCTGTTAATTTTGGCACTTCGTTTTCGAGCGCGAAGACTACATTTGGCTCGGTTGCAGATGAAAAAGCATCTCCATGTAGGCTGGAGTGCATGTCCAAAGACTAAATCTAGTTTAGTCTCTTCCGGAACACTGTTTGGTCAGGCTGGGCCTCAAGCAAAGGAGAGTACGTTGGCCGCAGGGTTTTCATCAACGGCTCAGCCCCCGAAATCGAACTCTGGTACAACGGGTATTAAATGCGTCGCTCACTCTTTGGACCAGCCTTCTCGTTTGGAACATCCACGTCTCCGGGAACGAGCGCTTTCTCTTTCGGGACCGGTATGCCAATACTGCTTACGAGCCACGATTGACTTCTCAATAACGCCATTCTACAGGCACATCGGCTCCATCGTTTGCATTCGGCAGTAACAGTGAAGGACCCAAACCACCCGCTTCGACATCGCAGTCTATCTTTGCTCCAAATGCCACTACGACGCCCACAGCTCAGGGCTTCAAGCAGTTCGGCGACAGCGCGGTTTTCACACCGTTTTCCTTCGCACCTCCTGCCCTCCCCACGGCAACCACTAACATATTCGGGGCATCTGGCGTATCCACAGGCATATTTGGTCTTCCAAGTAAGCCCGCAGCAGCAGAACAGGCAACCCCGTCAGCGCCTGCCTTTTCATTTGGCTCCCTGCCTACTAACCAGAAAACTGAGCCGAGTGGAAACACAGAGAAAGCATCGTCGGTCCCGCCTGTGTCACCGCCTGCAACGAACAGTGACAACTCTTTTATGCCTTCGACTCCGTCGCCGTTCGCATTTAAGCCCAGTCCCACTTCGTTGCAGACTCCGATAAGATCTGCATTCACAGCTGTCCCAGCTCCGGTGTTTCCAGCTATACCAACACCCAATCGCAACAAACTGGAAGCTGCGGCACCAAAAATAGCGCCAGTCACATTCGGAGTAGCGTCAGCGTCAGCAGCAATGCTTCCAACTTTCTCAGCACCGCTATTTCCGACCGCGGCATCGTCCACCTGTAACGAACCAGAGACCACAGCACCAAAGCCTGCAACATTCACATTCGGAGCTGCACCTGCGCCACTGTTCCCTGTTACACCAATACCTGCTCGCGACGAACCAGAGACTGCAGTGCCAACCGTGCCGGCGAAAACTGATGGTGCAGCCATGTTTGGCAAGCCGTTTGTCTTTTCGTCGCCAAGCGATGCTTCTGCGGCATCTTCACCGTTTGCTTTTTCCAAAGGATTCTCCAGCAGTGCTCCAAAAGCTCAAGGGTTTGGATTGCAACAAACTGATGTAAGCACCGCGACAGAGACAGCAACAGCAACAGCAGCAGAGACAGAGAACTCCACGTCGGCGGAAGAATCCGAGAACCTGAGACTGTATGAATATTACAAACACCTTCGAGGCTTAAATATCAGCTTCCTCACCAAACTGGAAGCAATAGCACAAGACAAGCAAGCTGATACCTACGTGCCGTTATTATGGGCAAAGTACCGTCAATATCGTGTTGACATTGCCAAGAATTTTGAGGATGTTGAAGCGTTGCATCAGTGCAAAGAATAAAATACTGTATCCACTTGCTAAACATTGACATTTTCAATAGAAATGGCGCAGTCGTTTTTTCGCCTCAGACGAATTGGCCATGGGAAAAGCGAACGGCTCGGAACCGCAATTAAGACGGAAGCTGGTTAAGTTCAGCAGAAAGGGAAACCGCTTCTTCGATGTGATGAACGGCAATCGCGTGTCTACGAAAGGTTGGTGGAGATGTGTGGGTGTGTGGCGCATACTTACCGATGATCGGAAGGCCGTTGACAAAGAACGTGGTGTGTATCGTTTCGTCATGACAGCAGCCGATGATGTCCCCCGACTGCAGAGCAATCTCAGGCAGATGCACAAAGAAAATAGGCTGCATTCGCCGATTTGCGTCGAAGATCGGCTGGTCGTCTACGTTCCATGAATGCTTGTTGCTAAAAATCACATTATTTGGTTGTTTTCCGCACGTGCTGATTGTTCGAAGCCATTGTTGTGCAACATCTTCAATGCAGGAAAGCGATACGTCGCCTGTATCCTTCAGGGTCTTCCCAAAGAACACAAAGCAGTCGGACCCGCAAAACAAGAACAGTTCAAGATATCCCTCAGCTGTGATAAATCCTGCGAATACACTACATTCGTTACTGGCTGTACACCGTTTGCGTTGAGGAGGATACGTGTTTGGGTGCGCATCCATATCGCTGATGGTGACTTCGTAATAAAGCCGGGGATCTGGCGGTGTGAACACGCTGGTGTGTCGCCAGAAAGATTCGGCGTGCTGCCGGAAGTGTTTGTGCGCGTCCGCGACAGTGTTGCAGTCCGCACTGTAGCCCGGCGAATCGAGATTTGATGCTTCCTTAGTCACCCGACAAACGGACGCATGGCCAGCAGGCAGATGACTAGTCAATGAGCACGGAAAGACATAGTGGCTGTACATGAGCTTCCCTTGCGTCTCTCCGTAGCGAATTTGGCATGCTTGTCGCGAGGAACAGGAGAGTGCCTAGGCGCACATGTTTGCACACACAAGGAATGCCGCAGCTCCTACCGGATACCACATGCAGGTAATGTCAACATCAGAAAAGGCTACTCCTTGACATTCTCCGTCGTGGTAGTACGATATTTCTGCGCGGTCCAGATCGATCGCGCATGTGATCGTGTCACCCACATTCCACTTCTTGCCATATCGATTTTTCTAGTGCAGATGAGTGCGATGTGCGCATCCTTACACACGCACAGTTAACGGGATCGTGCCGTGCCACTTTTTTCGCCGCACTCCATCGTATGCATACGAGTAGTCATTGTCGCCCACGCCAGTACCGCCCTCTGGATCGAACTGAGAGTCGCTTCTCGACCATCCGATCTGAATCAAGCCTGTTGTTTGCAACACGACCTCGAATGCGTACGCGCCCGAGCCTTGTACACCATAGTTGGAGCGGAGCGTTTCAAACGTCTCTGCATCATTTCTCACCTAGACGTTGTGGGTGGGTGGGTGCAACGCTATCACACACCAAACGGCGAGAAAGTGTCTACCTCAAGACCTCCGTTTAGAACGGTCAATTGCGGCGTGCACACGATATGTCCATCAAGATGGCTTGGTTTCTCCTGGGATACCATTGCTGAGGGGCCATGCCATAGTATGATGTTCTGTAGGACAGCTCGTGCGGTAAACGTGCATCGCGGGTCGCTATACTCTAGATCCAGCAAATGGTTCCAGGTCACAAAGAGGACTCCAGAGTTGCGGTAAATATCTTTTTTTGGCACTTGGAGTAATGAGCGGCACGCACGGAAAAGCACATACAGGCGTTCGAGAGCAGAGCTAATGCGCACAACGCGCCTTCGGTCAATTGTGATGACGCGATTGCCAGCGCACACAGCTGATCGCACAGAAAGTCAACACCGACATGCTTCTGCACGGTTTCTTCTCATTTAGCTTCCACCCCCAGGTCTCGTGCTTACTTTGACATGCAAGAACACCGACAAGTTGCATTGCCAGCAGACAAAGTTCGTAGAAAGTGTCTGTCTCAGGAAACAGGGAGGAAAGAGGGTCTGCAGGCAGCTGGCCACGCTTTAGTGACTTGATAATGGCCATCAGTGATTCGGTTCGCGTGCTATTTGGCACGGTGCTCAACGCTTCTCCCGGCAGAAGTGGTAGCAGCATGCAAAAAACAGCAGAAACGATCAGACGTCGCCACGAATCGCTGCCATGCTCGGCAATGATAGTGCCGGTAATAGCGTGTCGTGAAAATACCAGCAGCGTTTTGTAGGCACACAGCGTGGTTTCCAGTGTGCGGCCAAATCTTTCGTTGCTGAGCGAGTCGATCTGCTCTTCACTGTTTATCGCCGCCTCCATACCAAGCTTGCGTCGCCGTTTTAACGACTCCAATAGCTTTCCGGTGTCACGAGCAACCTTTTTCATCAGCGGCAAGATGGCGCTGGTCCCGAGTGTCTTGTAAAACGTTTTGTCTAGTGCGTCTCAGACGTAGTCGTTCACATGGTGCTGTGTTTACACACTTTTGCTTGCAATGCTCATCAGTGCGGAAGCGGCAGACTCGGCTGTGGTGCGGCTCTTTGTGTTTAGCATAAGATGTAGCAGCTCATTGGCCGTGCCAGTATCGATGATTTTGCTGACAATATTGGCTGTACAGAAGGAGTGATTACGGCAATAGCAAGCACGAGAGACTCACGTGTCCCCAGTGTCAACATCTGCATAGTGATGGTAGCGCTATGGTTCAGGTAGGCGTGTTCAATCTGCAGCATATCGCGTATCGCCCCCCACCAGCGATTGTCCAGCTGCTCTTCACTCACTAGGACAATGCGGTGCTAGTTAGCAGGTTTTGATCATCCTGCACCCAAGAAAAGGTGCTACCTGAGGTGGAGATCAGTGTCATTATGTCTGCCACGTAGATCACAGACGGTTGTTTGGTATTCTGTGCTTGCTTGACCAGCTCCTCGAGAATGCCCAAACTGATCATCTCCGCATGCGACTCTTCTACCAGTTTGTCGGCATGTGCGCTTTCAAGGAGCGTGTGAGGAGGGAAAGGTACCATGCTCGATCAGCGCGTGTATCAGCAGCAATGCAGAATGGCGAAGATCTTCATTTCCACTACGAAACCAAGTGACGATTCTCTCGATGGCATGTGGCTGTCGAATGATCTCCAGCTGGTAGTCCAGCATTCCGTAAGACAACATGCAGAATGTGCGTAGGATAGCGCTTGTCAGATAGAAATCCTCGGTCTTCAAGAGCGAAACGAGCAGACCGCATAGTTTTGGAATGCTACGGATCTCGTCTCTGCCCACATCTGCGCAGCGGTAAGCGGCCAGATACAGCAAGCACTCCTCCCCCTCCATCCACAGTTCAGCACCTTTGTAGCAGAACTCATATAGAATATGCGCAGTCCAAAAAACAATCTCCGCATCGTCTACCCGTTCAATGACCTGAAGAAGGTGCAACACGAGGGCACAGCATACCATCGCGTATATAGCACCAGACCAGCGGGCATAAACCGTCGTTGATCAAGGGCATCAGGAGACTTGCTGCCTCTGTCAAAGGCGCGAAACATCAAGCGTCTTTCGCTGCGTCCAGCCCAGACCGCTTACCGCTGTCGTCCATCGAGCTGATCAAGCGATACAGACTTTGTAGACAGAGTTTTGCAATCTCCGTGGATCGGCCGTAGTTGTTGCGCAGATACTTGAACACGCAGATCAAACCGTCTTCTGCACGTATCAGCGGATACAGCGAGGCTACATAAACACAACGGCCGCATGGATGGCGACGCATCAGAAAGCGATCTGGAGAGAGGGAGGGAGAGAGGGAGGGAGAGAGAGGTGTATTCTTACGTAGACTAGCAAGTTGGTGAAATGCTCGAATCACCGTGTCGGAAACTGTATCACCCCATGCTGCATTCGGTTGCGATAGCACAGACAACAGTCGCTTGATAGCTCCAGCCTCAGCTGCCTTCTCTTTGCATTCGTCTGTCCATGCAGTGTGTGTAAGAGTGAGCGTATGCGAGCAGGGAGTGTACCATTGTTTGTCATCAAGTTCACGAGAGCCACACAGGCACCGTGGATGATCTTCTCAGAGTGACACTGGTCCAGAAGTGTGACAAACACCTCAACTGCTCTCACGTCCAGCAGCACGGATTTGTGTTGATCTGTCGCGAGGAAAGAGGAAGAAGGTTACCGTGCGTGTCGCAGAAGCCTGGAACAGAACGTACCAGACGACGTCAACATGCTTAGCACAACAACAAACTTGGTTTTCCATACGTGATCCGTGCTGCTCAAGCAGTTCTGAACAATCGTGCTTAGGTGGTGGTCTGAAACAAAGTGTCAGTGAGGATAGGCGTGAGCGCAACACAACGTGGAATCACGCGTTCCACAAGCAATCGCACAGCACTGCAACAGGATAAGCACGGAATACGTCGCACGCCCACTTTGTCTTGATGGACACGTCCTCTGATGCCGCTAATGCGCCCAAGGACTCCAGGGACAGTTCTGTTGCTGATTGTAAGGAGGGAATGCAGGATGTTGGCGGGTGCCTTTCTTGCGATTCGCTGCCCGCATGTCATAGACGAAACGCTCGCGATTAAGGCAGAAGAGTAACACCGCGGTTGCTAGCAGCGAGGAAGCGCCGCTGAGCACTTCGTGCCATGTCATGACGCACGCGTGTGAGAATCGCAATGACCCTCGTCGAAAAGAGTGAGAAGGAAGCGAAAATAGCAAGCAAACGTAGCGAATACAGGCCAGGCAGCGGGAATTGGTTTATTCAGTCGGCACCGGACTAACGGTGCTGAGTGCGGAAATACGAACATTACTATGGCACAAGTGCGTGAGCATGGAACGTCTTCCAGCACACGGCAGGCAGCGCAACAGCGCAGGCAGCTTACCGCATTCGTCATTTCGATGTCTTGAACATTTTTGCTTCGGTCTTTGCGATCCAGCAGCGCTTTGCGGTCTTTGTCCATGTGTAGCTTGGTGACAATCACCTTTGACGGGTGGATACCGATGGGTACAGAGGCGCCTATGCAGGGTCACGGTGGTTAGCTCCATCGCGCTTGCGTGCTCGATGCACGAGTGCTCGTGCGGCGTGGAAGCATTACCGTTCGACTTCTCCTTCTGTACGCGTTCAATGTAAATGACATACTTCTTCCGGTAGACCTGCACAACACGGCCTTCACGGCCCTTGTATGTGCCTCGCACCACTTGCACCTCATCGTCACGACGAAGGGGCACGGCACGGACGTGATACTTCTCGCGCAAGTCCTTAGACAATGACGCGCTCATGATCTTCTGACGAAGATGCGAGGGCGCGGTGAAGTGCGCCTTCCGGGACTTGCGGCGCGACGAGCTAACATCTGCACCACGCGAGATCAGCAATCCGCCCGTGCAAAGCACAATGACGCGACGATCATTGCGACATCCATTGACACCGATGTGTTTGCAAAGGTGCGAGGATGAACGGGCGTGGCACGGAATGGCATACCGTGGTTGTACTTCATCGCTATGTGATGGATGAATGCTCGTGTCGGCCTTTAGGATGCGACTCGAAGGAGACTGGAAATTAGAATCACCTGTTTCACTCCAAACCTACACTCGCGCCCGCCGCAGCGTCTGCCCTTCGCTAAGCAGCCGCTTGCTTCCCCGCCGCTATTCTTCTTTTTCTTCAATCACATCGCTATCGATGTACGCTGTCTGCTGGTGCTTCGGCACCCACCAAAATTGCCAAGCCGCATACCCAATCAACACAGTGAAAAATAGCGCCCAAAAAACGGGCACGTAAATGGGCGGAGGTGCAGGGAACTCGCCTCGCCCAAATTTGAGCACGATCATAAACTCAGTCCAGATGCAGGCGGACACCAGCCACGTCTGTGTCCCCAACCGTTTCCTATGCCTATCGGGAGGGGGAGGGGGAGGGGGAGGGGAAGCGGGACGACGCAGAGAGGAGATATGAGTGCACGGATGGGAATATGGTGGATGCACAGCAAATCACACTTACGGGTCAGACACGTATTGGTAGAGCTCGCGGGTAGCGGGCAGCCCTGCACAGAAATAGTACACCAGTCTCAGGATGTTGAGCCAGTGCGCGGGTGCCAGCCAGAGCAGATACTTCAAATAAAACGCATTCACCTCGCACAGAAGAAACTGTCAGAAGCGCATGCCGTGAGTGGTCTGCGGACGCTGCTAAGGGTCGACGTGTACCATAAATAGCAATATAATCACGGTCACGTAGCGGGTGAAGCTCTGCGTGGTGCCCCAGTGGAACCGTGTCCAGCTGTGCGGTGTGAACTGCTGCACAGTGCGTGTCAATTTGCCACGATAGCTAGGAATCTCTCGAATGCCACGCCACGAGTATGCCTGCAGGCAGTGCTCAGCGACTTGCATGCTCTAGAAACACGCACCTTCATCTCGAAGTACTCGCACGTCTTCATTCCCACATACGTGCCTAACCAGTTGCACACAAGCACATCAAGAATCCACTAGCACGCATAGGATAAGCACATGTGCACATAGTGACAGCCATCGTCGTTGCGGGGACATTACGTGATCCCACCAGCATTCAGAGAAATTGGGCAGCTGATGTTCGAGCGAGTACTCCATTAGCTCGAACATGACAGAGAGCACCCAGCAGAACCAGTAGTCGCGAAGGATCAGTGCTTTGGCAAACCAGCCAATGCTATGCGCCAACACGAACACATCGAGCTGTGCCTGCAACACGCGTATCATGGAGCATTAGCGTATAATCTAGCGCACACCCCCACACCCCCACACACACGCACCGTGATGTTTGTCCACGAAAGCGAACAGTTCTCTGCGTACGACTGCTCTGGCAATGGCACGTTGAGCGTCGAGTCGAAATACCATAGCAGCTTGCGTGCGTCTGTTTTGTTCTAACATCCATGCGTCACCATATGCCAGAAGCCAGAAGCCAGAAGCGAGGGTAGCGGACAGACGTACCTGGAAAAGCAGCACAATCAGAAACATTTCATACAGCACACTGAAGCAGATAAACAGCCGCCACAGCATAGGATGAGGACGGATGAAGATGCCGTCACGGAATTGCACCATGCCAATTAACATAAATGCAATGCAGGCGGTGGAGACCCCACTAGCGGAGGTAAGCACAGTACGGAAGAGGGGGAGGGCAGACGTTTTAGCATTGTCTATCGCATTGTGGTCAGAGGAGTGCCACGCTTTGTACAGCAGGAAGATAAGAAGGGCCACAAGGGCGGTGATTGTATGCGGTCGATCTGAAGCACGCCTCCAGTATGAGCGAGCAGACAGGCAAGCAAGCGGCAACGCTGCGTACACAGGAACTTTAGCGTTGGATCCACCGTGTCCACCGCTGGTACAACAAGTGTGCGTGGATGTGGAGATGCACGCGGCTGTGCTGACATGCTTCTACAGACAACCACTTCCGCTGGCTACAGTTTGTCCAACAAAAATATCACACCGCCTCCCTGCTGCCTGGTTGCCACAGCACACCGGCTTAGCAGCAGTGCCCTTTATACATAATCAAGTGTAGCTGCGTGGAATAAAGTAAACTGCACACACCAGAAACGTCAGCTTAAGGCGGTGAACAATGATGCATCATATGTAACAGAGCTTGGATATGGCAGGTTGATGCAGACAATGGGCCCCACCTGCTCTGGCCAAGGATGTGCATCAGTCGAGCTCTGCCGTGAGGAGCAGCGATACGAAACAAGTGCGCATACTCTTATTGGCATGCCGATCATCACTCAGGATACGCTTGTGGAATACGCATTTCACACCATCGCACGGTTAACTATGCTCTGCAACTACCAGCACTACGCTGTATCAGTATGCGGATGTTCTGCCGTTGTTTCCGCCACGGGTGTGATGCGATTCATCGGCGACAAGGTGTTCTTCATGGCCGAGTGGCAGTTGGTGGCTGTATGTTTTTGGACATGACTACACTTTGCTTTGCTTTGCTGAATGCAACAACAACAACAACAACCAGACAACCGCCTCCACCACATCCTCACCACCGCAGTCACAGGCACAGGCACACTTCCAAGGTACGCCTTGTTGTTGCACCAGCTAATGTCAGCCATGAACTGGTGAAGCTGTGCGAAACGCACCCGAACCTCATCCCTGTGTTTGTTGAGCACTTGCTGCTGTTGCCAACAACGCTGGTGGACGCGCTGCTGCTTGCTTCCTACTCTCCCAATCCGCAATACTGTGTAAGCCTGGTGAAGAATGTGCATGATCTTTAAGCTGGCGCTATTGAACCGTCTTTTGGACAGCGTGCAAGCCTGGAGCAGTGCCGCCCCGGAGCCTTCTGTCATTCGCTTTATGAGTCTGTGTCACAATCAACTGGTGAGCTGCAACCCCGAAGCAGATGTAAGCATGGGAAGTGGTCCTTCTTACAGTGCACAGTGGGTCCTGTGGCTGCGTGCGTTTGTATTGTACAGTGTTTCGATCACGCCACGCCTGGGAACCGCCGCACCACGCCCCCCGCTAGCGAACCTTCTTAGCATTTCCGAGCCACAGTAACCCGCCAGTCGAGTATACACTGATAATGACGGATGAAGGATGCACAAACTTGTTGTGCTGGCTTTGATCTTCATGCCTGACGCACTTGCTGATGTACAAAGCGTGATGCTGCTGCTCTACTGCTACTCACTCCGCTAGCCCGACGTGAATGCGGCTTTTAGAAAATGCCTGGTGTCCGATCACGCCTCGTTTTTGTGGACGATCGTGCTTTTGACGGTGGAACGGAAAGTGGACAGCGTTGTGGAAGCCATGAACCAGTGCATTGGATCCATGTTTACGTTGCGTAGTGTGACGCTTCAGCATGCACTACTCATCACTGCAGGCATGCTGGTGTTTGACGCATGGCATAACGCAACCAGAAAGCTGATCACGCCCAAGCTTGAGTTTCAACGTCTGTTTCTGAACTCAACCTTTTCTGACCCCGGCTGGAAGGTGAGCGTGCATCCTTGATCAGGTGCCTGATGTAAAAGCCGTTTCCCGGAGACTGGACGCGGATTGAGTTTTTCGTCATCTCCTGCGTGAAACAGTGCAAGTGTGAAGATGTCGTTGCGTGGGTGAGACGCATGCTGCAGACCGCTAAGCTGCCAATGCTTCAGTGGCAGGAAAGCGCGTTGCAAACCTTTGCCCAGCGGTAATGCCTGCTCGGAACGACCATTCATCGTAGCAGGGCAAGAGCGTTACACTTGCGCTTCTCCGACACCCTTTCCACACCCAACACTTCGCACGGAAAAGTCCTGGAAGCATTCTGGATGCTCTCCGCGCTGCCTACAAGCGGACCGATCGAAGCGCTTGACGCCGACAACAGTACTGTTCGCTCTTCCGCACCACCGTCATCACAAACACAGGAAAAACATGCATACAACGCGGCGTTTACGAAAGCTTTGCCTACATGCGCACGCGATTGAGCGACTACCAAGATTTGTATTCCGCTTTTAGCGAACGGATGTTTTACCAATTCCCCGGGCTCTGCAACATGAGCGACATATCCCGCGGGTAGGCTCAGCTGGCGTGTCTGTCCGCCCATCGATGTTTAGCCTGTTGGCGGAATCTGGAACCCCGGGATGTACACTCGCTGCACTAGAGCAGCTATCATGTAAGTGCTGCCACGCAGCAGTATACTAAGCGCTCAGCTATGGACGCGGTAATCGGCTTGGATGCCGGCGCAGTAGCCCAGCACAGCGATAAGCTTTACCAGCTAGTGCTGCTTCACGCGTTTAGAACGAAACATATGGCTCATAGCTGGCAGTACGAGCTGTGGTATCGACTTTTCTCGCAGCAGCCTGTTGTGGTGCTGGCCAAAACGGTTGTCGATCTTTTCCAGCTGCCGCACAGGTGAGCCATGCCCAAACGAGGACCGCGACTCATCCGTGCTGTTTTAGCGAAGACATATACGCGCGATTGACTCTTCATCCGCTAGAGCTGTTCAATGCTGACGCGCGTGTTTTCCAAAGCGTCTCTTGTATACGCATTTTCTTGAAAGTAGTACACTTCCGTAGCACAACGCTGACGCTGTGTGGCTTAGATGCTCAATTTCTTGTTGTTGACATCTGAGGGGTTTCTTGCTCAACAGTTGTTTAGCGCAGAGCTGCCGGTAACAACGCTGCTGTCGCTACAACAGTCAGCGGTGCTGCATGAGATTTTTCGGCTACTGGAGCATCTTGGCAGTGACCATCCTGTCGTGCCGTGGCTTCTCTGCTTTTTGGACGAGTGGCTAAGCACAAGAGTGGAATTGCTGCGACATCTGCACTACCAAGGGTACTCGAAAAAGATCATCGCTATTGTCACATCCCGGGTGCCGGCTTTTGGCAAGTTCTGCTCCTACGTGCGCATGCTCATCGACGTAGTTAGAATGATCGAACTCTTGCCAGAGTTTTTGAAGCTGACTGCGGATCCTCCCCGCTTGATGTTCATTACAGAGGTTGCCCATGCCCTATTCCAGAACCGACCGGCTCTGGAACAAAAGTATCCTGATTTGCACCGGCAAGTGGCTTCCTTGTACGCATCTCTGGTGTAGCATGAGAGAGAGAGATGAAAAAAGATGAAGCTATTGGCATACCAAGTTGTTCCATTTGACAAAAGCGATCCTCCTCTACACATGCATACGCACCCGCGCACGCCAATGGCCACTTGCTCAGTGAGCTTGAGGGGGACACGGAAGCACGGTCTGTTGATTGCTGTTTTGCGACACACGGACAGAATAAAGCATGTGAAGACGACTTGGTGTACACAAACAACGCTTAAGATTGGGTGCCAAATGATTACCTACAGCATTTTCTTCTAGATGGCATCCCGTCTGCTCTCCATTGACGGCCGCTCTTGCGCCTTCTTTTGCTAATGTGGCTTTGTCTTATCCTTGACACGCCGCTTCCTCGGAGCCTCGTTGCTTGCTAAAGCAGCGGAACGAGCCTCCACATTGCTTGGCCCTCTGTCTTTCCATTAACATCCTTATTACTATTATCGAACATGCGATGCCATTTCCTCGGACACGTAGCTGGCGGGAAAAACACCTTGAGCCGGTGGTTGCCCTGGACCTGTGTATCCGTTTCACGCGCAATCAGTATGGGAAACGCAAACCAGCCACCCAGCCACCCAGCCATCCGCCTGTCCCCCACATACCGTGATCCAGCATCCCCATCCACCAAACCTCGTCGCTGTTGTCCAACACGTAGATTTGGTCTCCCGCTTCAAACGAAAGCTCCCCAGCCTCTCGCGCAACAAACGGATAGTGTGCGTAGTACACGTGATATTCCGCCAGGTGATAGTCGGCGTATTGCATAGCACTTGCTGCCAACGCTCCACTTAGATCGATTGGCAACGGGAACTCGAGTGAGGACGGCGAAGCTTGTCGTGTGTGTAGCGGCAGCAGACTTGCGTTCTGTGACAACGCATCGCGCTCCGCACACACCATTGAAGCACTGTTCGGTGTCATCGAGCTGTCTTGGCTGGACCGCAATACGGCACGGTACTGCTGCGGCGTTCCCAAATACTCGCTACCACGATTGCTCGAGAAGTAGGAGCTGTTTGCAATATCTGCAGTGGTGGAGACAAAGTCGGCAGACGAGCTTTTTGCCGTGTTCGCGCCCATCGCCATCTTTTCACGCGCTGCCGCTTGGCGTCGAGCTAGCTCACGCGACACGTGTCTCCGTTTGCGTATGTAGAATACACCGAGACTGAGCAGGACTAGTGCAAAGACAATACAGAGTGAAATCGCCGCAGAGATTAGGATCACCAGCGGAATAGCGAGGAACGCATGTATGTTGAACGGAAGCAGCTGGCGAAGAATAACACGCGTCATCGACCCCAACGAGCCGTCTACCAGGCTCGCGCGTGCAAACGGATACCACTGGTTACCGTCAAACAGCGCGGAGCTGAGCTGGTCCTGGAGCGAAGTGATACCAAGAGTGCCAGTCACCAATAGCATGTTACCAGCAGAAAGTAGCCGATGTGCGGAAGCGGCAGAAGGGAAAAGCTCTGTGTCCACCGGCACGATTGTAAGATCACGAATGGTACTCGACAGCAGCATGCCATCGCTGATGTTGCTGAACGTGTGGCCATCCCAATGTAGCAGGAATGTGGTGTTGCCGGAAGTCGCACGCCCGGCTAAAAAGATGCCGGTGGCCCACGGATCTGCCGCTAGTGCAACCACAGGTCCGGGGATCTGTGCTTCTGCGCCATAGAACTGCCAGTTTTTTTTGCTGAAATTGTATATCCCAATGGCGGGAGGAGCAGCAAGCGTGTCGGGCGCACCGATGTCACCAGCAACCGCGACAAAATCGTTTGTAACAGCCATGCTACGAACGGTGCCCTGAACACCAGTGCCCACTTGTTGCCATTGCCGTAGCTTCGTGTCCCATGCACACACGTTCGCACACTCCACGTTGGATATGCGATCGAATGATCCACCAACCAGCACCACAGACGAATCGCTGCTTTTGGGGACGACGGTGGCTACGATCGCTTGATCCGGATTGGCAGCCACTGCAGGTCACAAGCACGCAAAGTCAGCCTATGTTTTGTACCTTGTGCACACGCACTTACCAGAGGCTAATCCGAGGTCAGAACTGACAGCACCTGTGCGCCAGTTCCACGCATACAGACCGCCATGGAAGGCGCCGCCCACATACACTTCGTCCTGCATCACAGCCAGATCAAGCACTGCTTTGCTGTGTAGCGTGGCAACATCCTTCGCCAGCGGCTTCCACTTTCCACTGCTGTAGAGCGCCAGGTTGGTAATACCGTCACGTTCTTCGCGGAAATCACCGCCGATCACCTGGGTTGCGGAATCAAAATGATCGGACTCAGTGCCACCATAAAAGGCGCTTGCAGACATTGTCGCGCTACTGTTGCTCAGTGCGGTGGAGAGCGCGTCGAATCCAGGACCAGTCATGCCGACGACAGACGACAGTGTGGCCACATTGGGAGACATCAGGGCTTCCATCACAGTGGCCCTGCTGGTAAAGTAGCTGGCAGCCGTGGCATTGCCGTCCGATATCACCGACACACGATCGACAGTGCCTCGGATCAATGGACCTGCCGTCCAGTTGCCATGCTTGCTGTCCCACACGGTGTACGCTTGCTGGTTCGGAACTGAGGTCAGGCCGGTAAATGAACCAGCAACATGCACGTGAGATCCATCCGTTGCCAGGCTAGACACGCTGCCGACCACTCCACCAGCCAGGTCTCGCACACGCTGATCTTCCACGTGGTAGCGAGCAACACCCGCTGTCACAACGGAGCCGTTGGACGTGGCGTTGAAATCACCGCCAAGAAACACTTCTTTGCCAGCCAGCGCAAGCGCGTGCACCGCGCCGTTCATTCCGGCAAAGGGCAGTGCAGTGATGCCGGCACTGTCAACTTGCGCGACATTGGCAAATCCAAGCGCCGTGTTCTCAAAACTACCGGCTACAAGCATGGCGGATCCAAGAGGAAGCAGCTGGTGAACCAGTTCACCGGGCGACAAGGTGCCAGCGGGCGGCTGTACAGTGTTTGCAGCACCATCCGCCAGTCCATAGGTCGCCAGACTGTTGAGGGCGTAAAGCGAGCCGGTGCGGATCCATTCTACCGATTCGACGACCAGCACAGTGACGGTGTCGATGGCTTGGGCACCGGCACTGCTTGCGGATACGACCACCTTTGGCTGGAAATCCGCACTGCTTTGACGAACAAAACCAAGAAAGATGCGAGAGTTGTTTGACGCCAGCGTGTTCTGCGGGATGTTTCCAATAGAAGGCGGCTGTCGTGGATCAAAAGTGACGCTGACCTGCACACTTCCTCGACTCGCGCACGTCGCTGTCGACTGACAGGACGGGTAGTGCAGGCGAATCTCGTAGTTTCCATCCTCAGGGACATTCGGCGTGAATGTCAGGCTGGTTGTCTGCGACGGTGCCTGGCCAGTTGGATGCGTGTACTGGAGCGCGGTGCGGGTAGTGTTGGGGAGCGGAAGCGGTTGCCATTCTCCAGACACCTGGACAGCAGAGCGGACGGGTGTGCGTGCGCATGACGGCGTGTTAGCGCGCTGATCAGCGGCAACCACAATGTTATGCTGATAGAGCTCCAGGCCGGCAAGGCCAGCACCCTGGCCGTGCCACGACACCAAGTCTAGCTGAAACGCGCTGCTAAACCGTACATTGTCGGGCACACCGGGGGCGACAACGAAATCTTGGAAATGGTCAGAGGATGCAAGAGGACACGCGTCGGTGCATGTTTTGTATGTGCGGGAGATGGTGTCGAGGTAGTGCAGGGTCAGCGCTTGATTGTCGGGAATAGTCCGAGCGCTTTGACGACGGTGGACGCGTCAACCGGTCAGACCAGCAGAGCAGCAGGGCAGCACGCCTACCTGAACGTGGCAGTGCCTCGCGACGGAGTGTTCAGATTACGTAGACGCATCAGCGACATAAGGACTGGTGTGTCGAATTGCACGCGCCAGTAGCCGGCCATGGTGTCACCTAGCCACCACGGGTTTCCAGTGCCACCACATACAATGGATGAAGGATCGTCCACGTCGGCCATCGTTGCTGAGTTCCCAGAGCTGATCTATCGCACCCACCTCGCGATGAGCACGTGTGGGACATTGTGTGTGCATATGTGCGCGCGAGCGACAGGGTTACCGAGGCAAAAGCCAAATTAGTCAATTGTGCATTAGGAGGAAGGAAAGAAGCATTGTCGGCCGTGTTCCAGAAACGGCCACCAGCCCACAGGTGCTGAGCGTCGGTACTTAGGGCGAGCGTGGTGACAACGCCGTCCACACCCTTGCCTGGCAGACTGGACCATTGGTGATCGGACCATCGCGCCAGACCACCACCGAATGAAGAGAAAGCGGCATAGGATGGCGTGGGTGAGGAGGAGGACGACGACAAGGTGTCAGGCACAGGGGCACGAAACGCGCCAGCGAAATAAACAGCATTGGTATGCGTGTCGCAGTATACATCGAGCACTGGACCGTCCAGACCATTCTTGAGCGGGATGAACGTCTGACGCTCGGGGCTGTAGGCAATAGCGTTGGCACTGGCCACACCGTCGATGGTGGTAAACACACCACCAATGTATAGAGTGGTGGCGCTGGAAGAGGGGCCGGCAGGAAGTTGGCACACAGCGCTGACGGTGCCATTGACAGAGACTTCACCAAGCATGGAGAGGGTGGCGGAGGTTCTGCGCAGCAGCACGGGCGCGGTAGCGGCCTGTGGAAGGGGAGAGGCGGGGGAGGAGAAGGAGGAGGAGAGAGGAGGGACGGAGCGAGAAGGATGAGAAGCGGGAAGAAAGGTGGAGAGACCGTCGAAGCGACCGACGAACGCAACCTGCTGCGCACGAGCAAGATCAAGGGCGGAGCTGTGGCGGGGGTGGACAGGCGGAGCAGCGCATAGACACACGATGGCGACCAGCAACAGCCTGGGCAACAGCCTGGGCAGCAGCCTGGACAGCGGAGGCGGCAGCCGCAGACAGAGCATTCGACAGACGCTTGGCAGGCGGCAAGTGGAGGGAGTCTAGTTTATAGGCGGAATTGGAAAGGCACGCGGTGGCAGCGGCGGATGCTTGTGAGTTGAAGTGTCTGCCCGCATGGCTGGCCAATCGCCTGACACAACGCGCGTTCACACCCTTGACGAAGCCCGTTTGATCAAGCGCGTGATCCGTGGCAGGACCACAAGGCGCAGACGGTCAGTTCGTTGTGGTGGTGGTGGTGGTGGTTGCTGTGGCTGTTGTGGTGGTCTGAGCGTTGGCATACACTAAGCCAGGCCAGGCCAGGCCACACAATCATGGCTGTGTGATTTGGTTTGCACTGCACTGAGAACGAGCACACGTGTGGTCCGTTTCCTGCAATGCAAATAAGATCGCGTCTGCGCAATCTTCCGTATGTTGGATTTCTTTTTGCAAAACGCGATGGTCTACGTGCACCAGCAGGAGCAGGGCAGGAGGAGTGTGCGTTCGGTTGTTCCACTCCAGCATCAGCATCACCACCACCACCACCACAGAACACGCGTGCATAGTACAATGGTCCTACGCTAATGGTGCATACACACACCATTGTTGCACTGTGGCAATGTGTGGCAAAGGCATGCGGGACAAGATCACAGACAAAGCTGGTGGTGTTATTGCTTGTGGTGCTGGTGGCGGTGATGCTGATGCTGGTATTGGTGGAGTGGCGCATTTGCAGCATCCGCGAATATGCAGCCGTCCCGCCTCTGATTCCTTCTGTCGCCAGCTGACTGCTGCCTCGCTCTTCTCTCGCCCGCCTGTTCACTGTTCTGCCTCCACCTTCCCGTTGCACCACCTGCCAGTATGCTGCCCAAAGCCATTGCCCCCACGCTCAGCCTGCTCTGGCTAGCCTTGTTGTGTCCATGGGCTCACTCTGCCATGCACAACACCCCCTCCACCATGCCCCCTCCTTCAGCTGAACCCAACACGTTGTCCAGCCTCTACCCTCGTTTCACCACCGCCATTGTTCGCCAGCCAGTCATCACAACGACTGCTGCTACTGCCGGAAGGGCTGGCCCCTCCCAGCAGCAGCAAACAGTCAAGGTCGTGCTGAAACAGATAGCCAGATCAGAGGAAGAAGAGCATGCGTATTTGATCTTGTCCTATTTGTTAAAGGGCATAGGCATTTTGTCTAAACAAGTGGAGGGAAACACCCAGAAGCTGCCGGATGAATACCTGGCAGCCCTCTACGCACTGCTCAACATGCTGCAAAACAGCGCGCATAGCGAAGACAGCGTTCTCGCCAAATGGGTCAGTACCATACGCTCGGCACTTGAAAAAGCAAAGAAGAACAGTGATGATGGCCAGGATGTCTCTGATGCACTCTTCCGCATAGCAGCGGACTGTCTTGCCCAAGCGAGCGCTTTCAAAAGTCCAGTGTTCCACACCATCGCCATAGGCGAATGGTGTCCCATGGTATGTTTCCCCCCCTTTTGTCCTTGTTTCTCCATCGCTGGACTCACCCTATGCTGCTAGTATGCTGTGAATGCTGTGGTAGGCCCTGTCGCGCCTGCACCACACTCATATGGCATCCAACACGCTGTAGCTGGGTGACAACATACTCATCCAGGCTGAGTTCGATGATGTGGCCAAGAGGATAATAGACTATGAGCCCTCTGTCAATGGCTGGCCATCAATAGTCACACGCCGTGTACTGCTAGACCACGACACGGTTGTTTACAAAACATCCATCCACGAGCGTATGCTAGTGGTGTCTTCTCTCGCGTGTCTGACCCACACGTATAGTGAAAGCACATCTCGCCGATGATGTGCGAGGGCTGTTAGTCAGGGTTCCTAAGCACATATTTGCCATTGTGCGTGGTCCCACTGCAACAAGCACCCTCCCCGAAAACGGAGAGAGGCACTGGTGGAATGCAGACTCAAACCTCTTGAAACCACAACACCTTGGCACCGACGATGAGGTAGCTGTTGCTGTTGCTGCTGCTGCATGCCTTTGCCACGCGTGCTAACCCCTGCTGCAGATGATCACAGAGATGGTCGAGTATGCGAAGAAAAAGTATGTGTCGCTGCTATCTGTTTTCGTGGTGAGAGCCACGTCGGACGTGGTGCGGCGTGGCAACACAGCTGGCAGGTTCGATGCCAAGAGCCAGACAAAGATATTCGGGAAGCATGCACACAAGATGCCGCTGTCGAAGTACACGGCGTACGGGTCGCTGCCATCGCAGTCGTGGCCATCCACTGATGCGGACATGCGTGGTGCCAGTGGTGCAGCACGACTGTCTGCACCCTTGCGTGCACTGACCACCGACGACGTGGGCAGCAAAGCAATCACCTCGACCCACCAGCTCTACCAGAACTACGCTGAGCTTGTACATAGACTCTACGCCATCAACGAACGACGACACAAAGACCACGCTGGAAAGAGCACGGATGAGCCAATGACAGAAGCTGCAAACACAGCTGCAGTGGATGGAAAGGGCAGGCTTGCGCTAACGAACGACGGTGCACACATGGTCGTAGCGAAGAGAATAGTGCGGGATGCCGATGCATATATTAAGCGGTACCATGCGCGGATGCATCTGCTTCCGAGGCTACCGAGTGGCGAGACAGCAGGCTCGCTGTATCCTTTTTTGTATCAGCTGCGCCATTCTATGTCTCTACACTTCAAGTATATAGCGCATCCAACCACGATCGAGGATTTGAAGGGAAAAAGCGAGGATTTTGTATACGCGTTTCTAAAAGTGGTGCTTGTTTCTGCGACGGACGGCATTTACCGAACTTTGCTTATAGAGCAGCTGACCCTGGACGTGAAGCGAACTGATCTGATGGTAAGCGTGCATGTGTGTGCGTGTGTGTGCGTGTGTGTGCGTGTGTGTTCCGTTGTATTAATACTGTGATAGAACAGCATTGACATTCTGGTATGCCATTGTCCGTGTGTGTGTGTGTGTGTGCTATTGGCTGACAAGTATGCGTGTGCGCACATGACTAGATGGGCAAGCATTCGCCTGCGGCAGTGGCAGTGGAGTTCGAAACGTTGGCACTGAAGAAACAGGTGCGTGCAATCCGCTGCTGCTGTTTTTTCCGTATGTATGTGACAACTCATCGTGCGCGCGCAGAGTGCGACGGAAATGGAGAAAAGTGTACAAACACTGCTTGAGAAGCACGGAATTCCTTCTCCATACTCACCTTTCTCCTCTATGTTTACTGGTATGTGCACGAAGATGTGTGTCTGCACGTGAGACTGACTGCACATGCGTGTGTGTTTGCGACAGAGGGGGGGAAAGCACAACTTAGACATGCTCGTGGAGTGATACTGATTCACTCGGACATGAGAATGAGCAAAGCTGTTAACAAATACGCGTTTAGCGTGTGTCTCCACCATACAGCTCCTCTGTTTCCACGCGCAGATGGACGGCCAGACACAGAGGGTGTGTGGTATCAGCTGGAGGGGCATGTGCCTGTCATTGTGGTATGTGTGCGACGAGGGAGCTTTTTTACTTATGTGTAGGGAGGTGGAATCGGGAATCTTTCTGGAGTTAGCGTCTATTTCTCGATCGACTAGGTGTTCTGTTGTGGGGAGCAGCCTGCTGTTCTGTAGCGTGCATTACAGTTGTCTGCATCTTAGTTGCCGTGTAGTGCCATCCTCGTTCCGTGTTGTCATTGTCACTTCTAGCGCCACAGTCACCCTCACTACGCTCCTCCATCTCATGTTTCAAACACGACACCGTGCAGGAAGGGAGGATGCAGCTGCGGCACCCAGCTCAGCTGCTGTGCTCCTGAGCTGGAATAGAAACAGCCTGCGTGCGTACTAGGGATGGAACTGGGGCCGTGCTATGGATGCACTGGCCAACCAGGCTATGTTGCTGATCACCACTATCGCAGCAGGAAGAGAGGAGTGGTAGTAGTGGTGATGGTTGCAGCAGATCGCCGTCTGACAACTAGCTGGGACCTGGTGCTGAACACACCCGTGTGCATCACTATTCACAGCAGTCTGCGTCGTTGTTTGTTGCGGTGCGGTAGGACAGGGTGGGACGGAATAGAAGGGGATGTCATTGCCACAGTGTGTACACACAATGTGTGCAGATCCATGTCTCTATGTGTGTGTGTCAGTGCACAACTTGCCTACCTCACACATCTACCGCTAAGCAATGCAGCAGATGAACAGACACACACACTCTCTCTCACACGTCAATAGCAACAACAGTAACAGCAACGACACCACGGATAGTGGAAGGGAGAGAGAGAGAAAAGAAGAGACTGATCTGCAAGACAAGGATTTCGTTTTGTATAGCATTTACTGGAGTGGTATGATCACTCTTGGCAATCTTCAGCATACCTCTGGTGTTGTCTTCTGGGTGCCACGCTTTGAACACCTGGCCAAAGGTTCCCTGGCCAAGAAGAGGGCCTTTCACCCAGCCGTCAGAGAACACAGGCTCGTTGCCCTTGAACCATGCTGGAGGACCGGTGGGTACGGGCGTGGGGAAGTGGAGTGCGTCGAAGGGTAGAGGTAGGCTGGGCAGGCGTGGGTGCAGGGGATGTGTGCCAGTGGCAACAGCGGCAACAGCGGCAGCAGGTGGATCAACAACGGGGGTGGCATGGACAAGAGCGGAGAGTGCACACAGTGCACACAGCAGCAGCGACAGCCGCAAGCAGACAGGCA
>QZWT01000193.1:0-23532 GCA_004114315.1 Cochlonema odontosperma | reverse complement strand
AGTCGAACGAGAAAGCGCTGTACCTGCTGTACAACCAGCTGGAGATGGAGAAGGAGCGACGTGTGCGCACGTTAGCAACTTGAGTAGCGATGATGTCGTGCAGGTACGCAATGTTCTTTCGTCGAGCAACGGGCAATAGATGTACTGATTTATTGTTCAAACCTCGTGATGCGACCCACTATTCCACTATTGATCGGTTGCTATGCGCTGATAAAGGCCATTCCAGAAACACCTGGCGATGGAGCATCTACACACCAAGTTTATGCGAGACGCAAAACAAGCAATGGTGTCTCCCTTCTCTCCTCGTCCACAACATGTTCTATTTTCCGCGTGGCTAAATCGTCCAGTGCGGGTGAGCGGAGCGAGAAAATGGCCTTCGCTGTTCTCTGCGCACAGGTGCGACAATCACAATGCACTGCTTGCACAGAACAACGCGCCACTATAGCGCCGGAGGTTGTTAGCAATCCACACGCAAATTGACGCATCTCCGTTAGCTGTTATGCTGAAACGATTCTGGCAAGCAGCAGCACCCAAACTCAACGGTAGCACGTCTGTCGAAACACCCATTCACCACTCTCACCGCAGGCACGCACTACAACGTGGCGCTTGATCAACGAACACTGAAAACACCAGAAGGAAACGTGATCTCTGTGCCAGCTTCACAGCCGCTTCTTGCCCACTTCGTCGCGGGCGAATGGGAGACAGCGCCAGACGCGTTCCGAGCCCACGCGCTCCCAATTGTAGTATCCCATCCATTCTGTCTTTGCCAGTGTGTTTAGACCTCAATGACGGTGCGCGCATCAAGTGACCTGGCTGGAAAGGAGCGTGTGCTGGTGGAGTCACAGCTGTTGTTGTTTTTACAAAATGATTCTGTCTGGTATGTGCTTGGCAGGCGCGCTTCCTTGCTGAAACTAGCCAGCTATCTGCAGGAGTATCCGACAAACGTAGCTGCTCTTCAGGAGCGCTACTACGCTCCTCTCTTGGAATGGACGGAGCTCACTTTTGGCGTGCAGCTCACCACAACACAAGGTCTTATTGGCAATCAGCAGCCAGAACCGACCATACAGCTGTTCCATGAGCATCTGCAGCAGATGACAGCTCTGCAAATCGCCGGTATGCAAACGCGCGTATGTGTGGCAACCACCAAGTGTCTAGGAATGGAACAGGCAACACGGCTGACAAAGTCCTTCATCATCGCACTGGCACTCGTACACAACCACATCACAGTATCCGAAGCGGTGGACACGGCGCTCTTAGAAATGACTGCGCAAGCAGAACTATGGGGCGAGATAGATACAAGTGCTCTTTTTTATACTGGCTTTCCGAGTAATTAATATGTGTGTCTAGGCCATGGATTGGAGAGAGAAACACTGCGATATCAATTAGGCGCTGTGGCATGCCTGCTGGCAGAATAAAACTATGTTGTTGTCCTTTTAGCTGCACCAAGCAATGTCGGATCTACAAAGGAGTGAGTGCCACCACACTTCCACGACACCCGCCCGGCGCCTCATACCCTGGCTAGTGTAATGCAAATGAGCCCCTGGCGCACCAGGAGGCAGTGGCGGAGCATTGAGCGGCATAGCGTCTATCCAGCGTCAAACAAAGCACCATTCCCAGAAAGTGTACCTTGTTTGCCGGCTATCTCGGATTGCGGACCTACTGCTTTCGGGCGGCCCCATGCCACCCGGAGCTGCTTTCCTTTCACCATCACACCAGCATGGCCGTTCTCAGCAGCCAGCTCAGCAGCTGCACGCGTTACGTAGTTGACAAACGCACACCGTGCTCTTCGTGATATGACCACCGATCGGATCTCGCCATAGGCACAAAATCGTTCCCTATTCCGGGTCAGATGTTTGCGGGGACGCTTGCGGAGACACTTGAGCCGTACCGAATGTCCGCCTCCTCTAAAGTGTCATCCACACCGCTAAGGAACAGCGAGGTCTACAGTCGTAAGTGGGGGAAGCAAGGAAAGGACACTACGATGGACTGGTCCACAGGCGGTGCGAGCTGAGCATGCTCTTTCGCCCTCTGCGCCAACCGCTTTCTCGACACATCTCGCGCAAGCTGGTGAACATCCACATGCGCATCCTTGTCAGAAGGGAGTTCGTGGCTGTATCGCACATGGGTGAGAACGAGCACATGTTTTCAAGTGGGCTCACTTACCGATAGGGACAATCCTGACCTCGTTGGCACTCTCCGCGAACAAACATCGCACACGTTTCCGCTCGGTCTTTGTTGTAGTAGGGGTCGTGGCGAGCCATTTTCCGCATCAGCTCCTTTCCAGCTGCGTCGATTTTCCCTGCCACAGACTGTCCCTCGCCGTTGGAAATCTGTAGAAAGCATACCGCACCAGAAAAACTATCAGAACGGCAATTCAGCACAGCACGTACCGTGTTTTGAGCGTTTTGAGCAAAGTATTGCCGGTTAATGTTTCCTGTCGGCATCTCCTCCTGCAGCCCGAGTGCTGCGTCTCGCACCGGCACAGTCAATCCTAAAGGATGTTACTCGCTGCGCGTGGCAAACACAAAAGTCCATGCCGTATTGCAGATCGAGCACACATGACTGGCACACGTTTTTCATGCGTGCACAGATTTGGCACACTTCAGTCTTTTTGGGACGATCACAGCCACCAGGATGCCACCGGAATATTGTGAATGGGCGCTCGCAAATCTTGCACTCTGAGCACATGCAGGGCAACGTCGACAGGCAGTGAAGGGGCGCGTACCTTGCACGCGTCGCCATAAGCTTCTCGCATCTGGCGGCACTCATTAGACAGAGCATGCACCGTCTTGCAGCTTACCATGCGCACATACGGATTCTTGCCCAAACATACGTTGCACAGAATCGGAAATTCCTATCGATCAACTCAGTTGGCAGCGGCGGTTTAAGCGTTCACTGACGGACTCTTCCCAAGCTTGCTTGTTCTCCGACTTCGACATGTTTCGGTCGGCCACGGACTGCTGTTTCCGCCCGCTCTCGCGCAAATCATCGGCATCGGTAAGCACCACGCATTTGTCATCACACTCGCTCTTGGCTGCCGCTGCATCGCCCAGCCATTCCGACACATCCATTCCTTCTCAGTTCCGTTTCTCACTCCCGTCTCCAGTTTAGCCATGGGTCGTCGACCGGCGCGCTGCTACCGCTACTGCAAGAACAAGCCGTATCCGAAATCCCGGTTCTGCCGTGGTGTACCGGGTGCGTTCTCACACGTCGCGTTTCCATTCTCCTCACGCTCAACACACATGTACAGACCCTAAGATTCGTATCTACGATCTTGGCAGAAAGCGTGCTGGGGTCGATGAATTTCCCCTTTGTGTCCACTTGGTTTCCAACGAGTATGAACAGTTGTCTTCTGAAGCTCTTGAGGCCGGACGTATTTGCTGCAATAAGTATATTACCAAAGTTGCCGGCAAAGACTCGTTCCATATGCGTGTCCGTGTGCATCCCTTCCATGTCATCCGCATCAACAAGATGTTGTCGTGCGCTGGTGCTGATAGGTATGTTTCCTCGCGCGCGCTAGTCGAAGCACGACGCTCATCCGCTCCGCCACGCATTGTAGATTGCAAACTGGTATGCGTGGTGCTTATGGTAAGCCAGCTGGAACAGTTGCTCGTGTCAACATTGGCCAAATTATTTTCTCGGTCCGCAGCAAAGATTCCAACCGCGCTGTGGTGATCGAGGCGCTTCGACGCGCCAAGTACAAGTTCCCAGGACAGCAGAAGATCATTGTGTCCAAGAAATGGGGCTTTACCAAGCTTTCCCGTGAGGAATACGCCGTGCAAAGACAGGCCGGTCGGTTGCAACCCGATGGCTGCTACGTGAAGTACCTGCAGGATCGCGGTACACTGAAGAGCTACTTCAGACGCCTGGAAACCTCTGCTTAGGCGTTCTGAATGGAAATAAACCCAGTGGATGCATTCAAAAATCTGCTCTCTTGTCTTAGGAAGCAGCGTTTACTTGGCACAAAAGCGTCCCTGCGTCGACAAGCTGTCCCTCAGCCACATGCACAGTGACCGTGCCAGCTTCTTGTGCCAAGACGCGCGTCTCCAGCTTCATGGACTCCACGGCCAGAATCGCTTCCTGAGCCTTTACTGCATCGCCAGAGCACTTAAACAGTTTCAAAATGCGACATGGCATGTGAGTGCGATAGGGAGACGCTGCAACGAGAACATTTGTCAGCAATCACACGGCTGGTGCTAGGAGAGAAAGCGCACCTTCTACGTCTGCTCTAGCGGTATCCTTGCTGTGCAGTCGATCCAGTAGCGTCACTGTGGCTGTCGTGCCGTGGGTGGGTAGATGCACAAACAGCTGCTCTTCTGCGTAGGCAGCACCGACAGAGGCAGCACCTAATACACATTTTCTTCGTCGCACGCCATCTGTTCCGCGAGTCAATCAGGCGAACACAATTGTCAGCGGTCTCCTACTGTATTCGCAGTCGACGTGCATCACCATTGTGTCTATGCGTAGTGTATTAGAAGCTGCGGTACAAACGGGCTCTTACCATTATCGCGTATCTGACATTCCACACTGAACACAGTTACATACACGTGTTCTGACGCCACAGTCAGGTCCAGCATAAAACGTCCGTCTTGTTCAGCCACATTGTATGTGACGATAAACGGATTCCCTGCATGGGTGTACACATCCGTCTGGCGAGACTGTCCCACGTTTCGCCACGTCGCATTGATTCCCGACCATTGACGACGCGAACGCCGACGAGCAGAAACGGTGAAGATGTGTGCAGCGATAACACACTCGATCGGATCCACTGGTGCTGAGACCAACGAGCCATTCTGAATGCTCGTCTCAACAAAGTCCGTGGTGCAAGAGCTGGTGCCGAAACATTCGCTTCGTAACAACGCCAGCAGTAGATCTGCATTGGTGCTGATTCCAAAAGCAATCGTGTCCGAAAGCGCGCGCGTCAGCAACACCACACATTGACGGCGGTTTGGTGCCCACACAATAAGCTTTGCGAGCAGGGAGTCGTAAAACACCCCTACGCTGCTTCCTGCCATGCAGTTGGAACACACGCCTAACAGCACTCGCATCTCACCTGTCGCAATACCCGAGTCAATACGTACAGACGGCAGCGTCGTTGGCTGCCACCAACGAACTCTGCCAGAGGCTACAGAAACACACGTAGGATCAGTAATCCCGCGCGCCAGTGAACGAGCTACACGGTGCGAAGTCTTGAAAAGCATTCTCTGCACATAGCCGGCATTCCATAGCGTGTCCCTAGCAAGAAGGTGAGCACTCATACCACCTGTCGTCCTACATCGACGCGTATACTCGGCACTGATGTTTCCATTAGGTTGCCACCTATGTGATAGAAATAGCATGGCTAAGCAACGCGATACGCATACCTTCCGCGATATAGATTTGTAATGCCACTAAATCCAAGCTAGTCACCATTTCTGTAACTGCGTGTTCTACTTGCAGTCGAGCATTTACTTCCAGAAAGTAAAAGTTGTCCTCTGCGTCCTAGCGTTGCGGAGTTCGAGCAGTCGCATCTGCAGCCTCTTACAATGATAAACTCCACAGTGCCAACACTCTGGTATCCAACCAGCCTGCCAATGGCTATCGCAGCGTCATACAATTGTTGTCGAAGTGCTGACGACAGGAGCGATGGACATTCCTGATTGCATCCGCCATTTGATACGCGAAACCAACAGGCTACCTCTATCACTTTCTGGTGACGGCGTTGAACAGAACAGTCGCGATCGAAGCAATGAAACACGTTCCCGTGTTGATCTCCAATGATTTGCACCTAGCCATCAGAACGCTACTCCAGAAGAGACGCAGTTCACCTCAATATGGCGACATTGCTCAAAGTATTTCTCAAGCAAAACACGTTCAGATCCGAAATAGCGGAGCGCCTCGCTTTTCGCAGTACTGAGCTCTTCCTCTGCGCTACACTAAATGACATGTGTGCTCGCGTAGCTGATGTACCGATGACCATCTCGAATCACACGCATTCCCTTGCCACCGCCTCCTGCTGCTGGTTTGATCAACACCGGCAGACCTATAGTGGTTGGCAGGAGTTTTCGCTAACAAACAAATAAACCAATCGTCTCCAGTTCCTTTTTCAGCACATCGATACTTTGGTCCATACCGCAATAGCCAGGCACAAGCGGAATAGTAGGCAGCTCACGAGCCAGCAGCTGCTTCGCTGACGCCTGGTGTCCCCGTAAGCTCCACCAACGAGACAGGATGTCAACCTTGTCTCCAACAAGTAGCATACACTGTGTTGTAGGCCCTAAAAAGAGGATGCCGCGTTTGTGACAAGCCTGGGCGAATTCTGCATTCTCAGCAAGGAACCCGTAGCCTGCTTGTGAGCACAGGTGACCACGCAGACCTATCCACCAGGATGAACTGCATCTGCGCCTGTAGAAGTCGCAGCGTCCAGGAGCTTAGACATGTTCAAGTACGATTCTGACGGAGAAGCGTCGCCTAGATACACCGACTGATCTGCCAAGGAAAGGTATGGCGCTTGTTGGTCGCTGTTAGCCATTACCGCCATTCGCAACACATTCACACACGCGCGGTACCTTTCCGAGTATACCGCCACCGTGGAGATGCCGAGTTTGCGGCATGTTTGAAGCACACGAGCAGCGATTTCTCCACGGTTTGCAACCAGCAGCCTGCGAACCATTGGAAATCGCAGTCGCGTGCTGCTGTTGCTGCTGTTGCTGCTGTTGCTGATGTCGGATTCCATTGTAAAATTGACCGTCAGCAGTGACATCTTAGTGATAGCCACAGGCCACACTTTCCATGCATTCAGTCTAAAGTTTGAACACTTTCCAACGCACAGTGCTAAACAATAAGGAGCGGGGCGGTATTGCTGTCCAGCGACGAACGAGTGCCAGCAGCACGCGTGATCGACGCAACCGTTGCACATCAGAACCCGATACGCACGGTGATCTCGCACGAAAGAACGCAGGTGGTCGTGATAACGGACGAGGAGAAGTGCCTTCGTGTCTGGAAACTGGACTCGGGCGAATGCGTCTACTCTGGGTAGGTGGTACACCTGCTGTCACGCTGATCAATAGCGTGCTTCCCAAAAAAGTAAACGCCGTGTGCCTCGATCAAGCAGGAGACTATTTGTTCACAGCCGACAAATTCGGTGACGTTTACCGGTATCTTTTGCATCAACTCTGTGCTGTGCGCTCACCGCGTAGATATTGCATGGCGTCGATAGACACACAGGCAGTTCCGTTTGTTGGACAGGTTTCCACCATCACCGATCTTGTAAGTCACAAAAAGGCTGTTCATCCTAACGGCCAGGCGCTGTGGAATGGCACACACTTGATCATGAGTGACCGGGACGAGAAGATCAAGATTGCGAGCGCCACCAGGGCATACACCATTCACCAGATCTTGCTAGGTCACAAGAAGTAAGCAGTGGCTGCATTGCAGATGCTCTTAAACCCGTGCATCCTTACTCACGCATCGTCACGACATTAGGATGATCACCAGCATTTACATTCCCGACGCAGCACAGTCTCAGCTCATCTCGGCTGGAGCCGATCCATACGTGCTACTGTGGGACCTTAACACGAACCAAATCTTGCAAGTCATTGACTTTGAGCTACAGGTGGTGTCATGACTCGTGATCCTATGTGCTGATGGGCTAGCTGGGACAAGTGGCAAAACGCATTGTCGGCAATGAGGATGGGCGCATTTTCTGTCTGCTATTGTCCAAGTAATGGTGTCCACGAAACTGCTTAAACTAAACACAGCAGTCCATCACAGGTGCTTTTGTTCGCGAGAGTTGACGGGAAATACCAACTACAACGGGAAGTATCCGTCGCTGGCGTGATTCAGAATATAGTGCATATTGGCAGCGGCAGATTCCTGTGCGCTCTCCGCAATGCCAACGAAATAACGGCTGTCATTTTCACCGAAACCATGGACACATACGAGCCAGACAGCAGATGCAGCTGTCTACTCGCGAACCTTAATCCTATTCTTAGCACCCTGGGTAGGGACCGCCATCTTTCGTTTTGTGGTGCTGACTGGCGCGTGGAACAGAAATCAGCACGCTGGAGGATATGGAGAAAGCGCGACAAAAGCTGTCTAAGGACGAGATTCTGGAGAAACGGGCACGAAAGATGGCCAAAACAACAATAGAGGTAACTGGTAGTCCTATGCCAAAAGAAGGTGGACTTTACAACTTTGTTCATGAACGCCAATAGGAATAGCAAGCGCACAGAAATGTTACAGTATTTACGCAAACAGCAAAGAATCCTTATACCATCAAATCACGGTGTTTGCTGCTGCCGCTCTTCGTGTTGCGAGTTCCGCTGCCGCTCCTTGCATCGCTGCCTGTACTTTTCGGGAATGTCACGGAGCGCGGCTAGTTCACGCCAATGCTTTTGTTCATAACCGAGAACCAATGTCCGCTGCAGTTCAAGATTAAGGCGTTTCTGCATCAACACACAGTTAGTCGGTTGCCGAGCGAAGTTCGCTGCTACCTTCCTACGCCGCTGCTTCTCCATCTCTATCGCAGCCGTTTCGCCAAACACCGTTTTGGGAAGCTCCATCCACATTTTCAAGATATGCGGCTCAAACACAATCTGCAGTGATCAACGTACTGCTTCGGAAGAAGCGTATGCATACCGGTGGAGTTTTAGGTTTTTCGAAAGGCATTGCATTCGCTGCGCTTAGAGCGGACAGCGTTGTTGACGGGCGAGCCGTTATGGACTTGGGCCGGACCGCTTCGTCCTCGCTGCTGCTGTCATACTTATGCCGCACCGCAGAGGACGGCGGCGCGGCAGTCGACGCTTTCGTTGGTTTCCGTGTGGCGTGCGCGCGCGTCCAACATCGGCTCCGTTTTAGTGGCGGCAACAGGTCTACAGCCACCAAAAGGTCAGTGATCACATACAACCACAGCGCTTGTTTATTGTTTTCTTTGGCTGAACGCTGATGACTAGCGTATACAGTAATACAATGCCATCCACAGTCGAGGCAAACACGCACACGCGGGGCAGGAGGCTCTAACCGTCGTCTACATCGCTCTCGGAATCATCGTCAGATTCAGAATCTCGATCGCTTTCGGACGTTTGGACCGCTTCCACTTCCACGTGCGTGTCTAAAACCACCACATCAGACGCTTGCTTCTGCCCTGCTGACATACCCGCAATGTTCGGAACATGTACAGAAGAGGAGTCCGATATCGCAGTAGACACACCGTTTCCATTTACAACCGGTGCGGGGAGTGCAGGTGGTGGTGGTGCAACGGTACGTGGTTTCTTCACAGGACGCTGATTTTCGTTCACGTAGCGGTACAACTGCCAGAGCGTCTGCTGATCCAGCGAGTCGATGTCCAGCTCGATTTCTTCTTCCCCGGTAGCCTAGTGCGCGGCAAGAGAGTGGAAGCGTGAGTGGGAATGGACGGAGATCGTCCGCGCAACGCAAATGCGCATTACCTCTTTAAGCGAGGGCACACAGCTCTGAATAATAGACACCACCACCTCCAGCCGGTCGCCAGAGAAGTTGTTTATCTTCTCGCTGAGCTCCTGCTTCTGCTCGAATGTGATTTTTGGCACTTCCTCTTCGTCGATGGCTCGATGTGATCGCTTTCCAGACCTGCGTCTGGGTGTGGTGGACGGTTTGCGCGGCTTGCTCTGTGCTGCTCGTGTGGCCTGTTTCTGCTGCTCAAGTTCCTGGAACTCCCGCGTTAACGTGTCCAGTCGTTCTTTCAGCTCTCGCTCTTTGTCTGTCAAAACCACACCGCCGTCGCCACCCGTTAGCCACCAGATAGAGAACAAGAACGATGTACACAAAACGGTGGTCAACTCACCGTCTTCTGTTTGCTGTGGAGGTGGTGCGCCAGGTCGGCCCGGCCGACGTGCTGCTTGTCCAATCTTTGGAAGAGCCGCCCATTTACGATTGAAGAAGGTTTCTAGTTTTTGACCAAATTTATGGACAATGTGTTCGGGAGGGTTGTAGGTGAAGCAATTACGCAGCATCAAACGTATGTCAGCCTCAAACTCAGCGCTGGTTGTGTACTGCCAGGAATCCAGTTTGTGCTTCACGGTAGACAGGTCCATTGGCTGTTTGATGATGTTGGGGTAGTCGGGGATGTTGAGTGTTTTCCAGTCAACCGGTTGCTTGAATGGCCAGACAAAATCATTAAACTTTGGCTTGTCCATCTCTTGCAGGATCAACCGGCAGAATCGCAGCTGCGCCTCGTGCGGCGATCGCCCTCCCTTTTCTCGGTTGCCCGACGGTATCTCTCGTGTGGGCGGGTGGATCAGCCGTTTTGGCCGTACCTGACCGGATCTGAGGAACGCTGCGGTGACCACAAGACCTATACCTGTGTCAGCGACGACTTCCACGACTCCGTGTCGTCATCTTGTCCGCGGAATTGTGCACGCTATCGTTCGCCATCAAAAGGGGAAGGGAAAGGGGAAGGGGTGCAGACATGGCGCGCACGCCACCTACCTTCGGCATTTGACCCAGCATCTTCAGGAAATCCTGTTCGAGATTCTTAGCGCAATTGGACACCAGCACCTCTGATCCCGTGCCATTATATTTGTAGCAATTTTCGAATATCAAACGCATATCCGTCACAAACTCTGGAATTGTTTTGTACACGCCGTCAAGCAGCTTTTTCCGCACGGTAGATAGGTCCATGGGTTGTTTGATGACTTGGGGGTAATCGGGAATATTGAGCTTCACAAAATCCACTGGCTCTTTGAACGGCCACGAGTCCTTGCTTTTCATCAGCTGGTTGACGATGGAGGAGCAATAGCGTAGTTGCTGACTGGTAGCCTCCTCGGGCTTATTCTGTGGCTGCGATGATGGCTTCTTCGACCCATCGTTCGTCTCAGCTGGCAGTGGCGGCGCCGCCGGCTGCGGTAGAAGCGGCTGCTTGAATGGGGGCAGGAGCGGAGGCGGCGACGACGACTGCTGCTGCTGCTAGACACATTTATTACACGATGTCCGCGCAGCTACAAGCGAGGGTCGAAAGACCGCTTACCGATTGATCAAAGCGGTGATTCGTGTCAGGCACAT
This sequence comes from Cochlonema odontosperma, assembly GCA_004114315.1. Taxonomy (NCBI): domain Eukaryota; kingdom Fungi; phylum Zoopagomycota; class Zoopagomycetes; order Zoopagales; family Cochlonemataceae; genus Cochlonema; species Cochlonema odontosperma. Next base: position 12,513 of record QZWT01000193.1, on the reverse strand, counting down.
CCGCCACAACCAGGGAGTCGTTCATGCTCACGGAAGGATCTGAACGCGCACCGACACATAGATCGTACCAAAGCGCTCACAAAGTATATCCTACCTTGACGCAGGACCACAGACACTAAATCAGGCGCTGATGTTGCGGTAATGCAGCAACAGCGTCCGGCAGCGGATGGATGCGTTCTTCGGCGTGCCACGGGGAAGAGAGGATGCGGAGGAGCGAAAAATTGGTTTTGCCTCTCACCGGATCAGCTGACACACTGGCTACCACGAAGGGAACACGACCGTGTACATGCCAGTGGCGTAGTTCAGCGTGCTGTTTGCTCTCGCAGACGTGAAGTAGGTGACACGCGGGTGTTGTGAGGGAGGCGAGTGTCCACATCGGCGGGTATGCATGGCTTTTCGCGAAGTGTTGTCTATTGCCAAGCCTTCTGCCTCCTCACCCTCTGCCTCCTCACTCTTGCTGCGACACTACCGACCGTCAAAGCAACGCGCGCACGTAATGGCATATCGTTTGCTAGTCGGATCAGGAAGATTGCTGAGCTATGCTCTGGCGTCTCCCACTTTAGTAAAGTGTTTTCGCCTTCATCAGCCATGCATACACACTTGTTAGTGTGTGGCATTAACGGGTAACATATGCCTAGGATGGCGGTACTCTCAGCACACTGTTCAGTACACTGTTCAGCACACAGTTATGCCTTTCCCATGCACACCATAAGGGTGGCACTATGCGTGGGCATACACACCACGCACGCCATGTAGCTGCCATACGTGTATGCGCGCCGCCTGTTAGATGAACAAGCTTTTTTTGAATAGCACTGCATTCGTGCATGCCTGGCAACAGTCGTTGACAAGTGCTGTTTCGATGCATAGTGCGGCATACATAACTACCATGTCTCGTCGATTCATGTGCCTTGTAGTGGCCAGTAGTCGTTACCGCGTCTCAAGCGATAACAAAATGAAACACTGCTCTCCACGCATAGAGCATCTACAAGTCATAGGCATTGACGCAACGGTCGCCCTGTTTGATTCCTTCAGTGCGGTGTCGCCACCTTCGTGACTGTCCTTTTTCCGCGCGTATCCAACGGTCGGCAACGCCATTCATCCATCATGCTGATCCCGCAAAAGAATCGGAAGTTGATCTATGAGTATCTCTTCAAGGGTATGCACTGCTTCGCCACCTGTTCTCAATGAGTGCGTAGAGGGTGTCTTGGTGGCCAAGAAAGACTTCAATGCTTCCAAGCATGAAGAAATTGATGTGCCCAATCTCCAGGTCATCAAGGCTGTACAGTCGCTTTGCTCGCGCGACTATGTAAAGACACGCTTCTCCTGGCAATACTACTACTATTCGTTGACCAACGAGGGCATCGAATACCTGCGTGAGTATCTCCACTTGCCGTCGGAAATCGTGCCAGCCACCTTCAAAAAGCTTCTGCGCCCAGTTGGTGTGCGTCCACAGCGCGGTAGGAAAACACATGCACCACACGCCCGGTAGATTAAAGTGGCTGTAGAGGAACGTCGTGATGGTGCCTATCGGCCACCGCGCGGTGATCGCGATGAATACCGTCGCAGAGATGATGGCAAAAAGGAGAGTGGCCCAGGCGACTTCCGACCTGAGTTTGTAATGCCAGCACGCCGCCATACCACTTGTACTAACGGACTTTAGCGCGATGGCTTCGGTCGAGGACGCCGCGAATAAGCGTCACTGACGATGGTGGGAAGACTGAAGCGGGCGTTCATCAGTGTTCAATAAACGCCAATGAACATGATTGCTTCCTGCGTATCATCTTTATTTCCTACCACGCTTGGATGCGGCAGCGCCGCGACCGCGTTTGGATGCAGCAGTTTTCGTTCCCTTGGGAAGTGGTACTGCCACAACAGATGCTTCGTCCACCTCCTCCTCCGGCTCTGCTTCCTCCAGTTCTCCAGCCTCCTCGAAGTCAGGCACATCCCGTTCCATCCTCACTTTCTTAGGACCAACGGCGCTTTGATATGTCACGGGGTGGAACAGTTTGTTGTATCTAACACGTGTAAGCTACAAAGTAGCGCTCTATGGGATGGATCGCGTACGCGCGCGTAAATGCTGATTTGACATTCGAGGGTATTTTCGTCAGCAGCTCAGCAGCATCACCAATCGAAATCTCCATCATGCCTTCCCAGTCGTCCTTGGTGAGGCAATAGGCATCCAGCATTGCAATTGTGTCTGCTATCTTGTCCTGATCGCACGAGTTAATAGTCACACGCATGCGCACAGGCGACGCAAAAGTGTCCTACCGCTCCCATCTGAACCAAGGGGCGGAAAAGAGTGCTTTGAAACATCGGCAGATACACTTGACGGAACTCGGTGGCATTTGCCGTTGTGCGTAGCCGCGCATGAAGCACCATCTCGCCCAACAGCCGACTCCCCTTTCCAGCTTTCGAGTTCTGTCCGAGCCAGCTGTACACGCGTATTCCGAGCACTGTGTGAGAAACAATGGCGACGACGACGACGGCGACGGCGACACTGGTGATACCCAGACATACCTAGAAAACTGGTACATACCACTGGAGCGTCCACGAGAATAATATGCGGGCCGAACACACGAGAGCGCTCCATGAGCAGGCAACAGCCCCCATTGCTTGTCAGCTCTACACGCGCGATCAAATAGTGAGGAAGCGGCAACAGCCGGCAATGCAACTTACGAGTGGATGCCTTTCCCCAGTAGATCAGCGTCACTGATGGAGTCAGCTGCTTGACTGATCAAGCACATTTCTTGGAACTTATGCTCCTGTTCATTTGCTGCTCCTCGTGCACGTTCTGGCGACATACGAATGTAGTTCTCCTACACAATCAGCTTCTCATCACATGGCCAAGATGTCACTTGAATCATCAGCGGTGCCATATCGTAGTCGTGGAAGTAAACGTCAATCAGGTCTGATATAGCGCTCTCGCTTGAGGTATATGGTTGGAAGAATCGTGTTGCAATGTCGAATGGGCTCAGACTGACATGCTTCTTCGCCTCTGTGCTTCTAATATGGCCGTTAAAGCGAGAAAGCAGCCGCGAGCTCGTACACTTGCTTCCCTTGGTCGTAGTCCATGGAGGACGCGGTCGCGGTGTAAGACGATAGCTGCACAAGGTGTGGGACATCAGATCAGCACTGCGATACGTACTGTGTTTAAAACTTGTCGCATGTCCGACTGTGCACCCGTCACCAGCTGGTCAAGGGTGTTTCCCGAGATCCTTAGTCCTTCTCTGCGCGAGCGGATGAGAACAGCATACATACTACACAGCGTACTTGTGTGCAATAGTCATAAGCCGCGATCGCACAGTAGTTGCTTCTGGTCTGTAGTGATGTGAGCGAGAGCGTGTAGGAAATCGCATATGCTACCGGCGAAAGCGTAGATCCAGACAGTAGTTAGCCAACGAGCGCACCTTAGTGGACTGGCGGTCGTTACAGATGCAGATGATAGGGACCTATGCAACCGTGTTAGATACAACAGTCGACGTTACAGCAATTACGCGGGTGGTCTTGATGTAAGCGATCAGCTGAGCCGATCCACCGCGGTCCCCGCCAGACATCCCATCCACCTCGTCCATGATGATCACCATTTTCTTCGGCACTTGGTTTCTCTAAGAGGCACTGAGCGGGGCAAGACACCAACATCACTGCACATACCGTGTACTCCAGCATGGAGTGGTTGTTAAGCAGTTCTTTCAGCGATGACTTGGCGCATTAGGCATTATTTACACTCCAGGTGCCCACCTCCAAAGAGCCTTTACTGCGTGCGTCGCTTGCATTGAATTCCCGTACATCGAAGCCAAGCTGCGCGCACACCAGTGTTGCGGCAGTGGTTTTGCCAATGCCCGGAGGACCAGACAGCAACACACCACGCTCTTTAGTCATCCTCGACGACCTAACGGTTATGTGGGCAATACTAGCAAGGCTTGCTTACCATGATCGCAGCCATTGCGAAAGCTTTTCCACGTTTCCCTTGTTACCGCAAATCTCGTCGAGTCTCGTCGGCCGATACTTGTCTGGCCAAAGTTCATCGTTTTTCGGGAGATTGCTTGCAGGACGTGGAACATGGTGGTCTGCGGTGGCGTACGAAGTGGCGGAAGTAGGCGGTGCGGGAACAAGACATTCGTCTATCTTGCGTTTCATTGATTTCACCGGTGAGGCTGTGGGCGCGGGCTCTTGTTGTGCAGGGAGTCGAGCAATCATTGCGAAAAGCTCGTCTTCGTTCGCGGTTTTGATGCCCACCTGTTTTGCTTTGGTTACTTTGGTTTCACCCGCATCTTCTCCCACGACGAGGTATGTTGTTTTCGAGCTGACGGCAGAGGTTACGCGTCTTCCACGAGAGAGAATGAGCGATAGCGCAAGCGACCACACCTACCCGCCATAACGCTTCACCAGATCGACAGCAGCATCGCGAGAAATAGATGTCATTTCGCCGGTAAATACAAATGTCATTCCAAGCAAACAGTTGGAGGCACCCTGTGGGATGTCCTTTGAGCCTGGCGCTGAAGGGCCCTTGCGTTGCATGAACTTCTGGAAGCTGTGCTGCGTTATGGCACAGACCAGTGGACAAAGCGCGTACCCAAGCTTTTTGGGTGCTATGGCGCTCTCCGGGTTTGGTGGTGGTGGCGGTGGTAGTGGTGACGATGGCATGGCAGTGTCGGTTGTCGTAGTGAGAGCCACCACTGTTTCTGGATGGCTTCTGGATGGCTGAGGACCAGGCTCCACCTTGCGGCGCTTGGGCTGTGTGATTTTCTTTTTCGAAACTTCTTCCACCGTCACTGTTGGTTCAGGGGGGAGTTGGAAGTCGTCGTCGTCGGAATCATCTAGTTGGGTGCGTACATGTTTGCGAACTCTATACCATGACACTGCTGCGTGAGAGGGCGGATGTTCACCTTGACTTGAGGACAGGTGTGTTCACCTCATCCAGGTCAATACAGTTTGTGTCTGGTTCGATTGGCACGACAGGTGCACGCGCACTTGTCCGGAAGAAGGAGTGAGGATCGACGCTTGCTTCGGCAGTTTTCTTCTTCTTGACGCTGGCAACATCTTTCTTGAAGAAGAAGGACAGATCCCTGGTGGCTGCGGACGTGTTTAACGCGAGGAGCACGCGTGTGGAAGGCGCATACTTGACATGGCGCGGCAGCCGGCTTGTTTTGCCGTGACGTGTGTGGTATGCTTGCGCAGCGCCTGGCGCATCGCACGCTGTGGCACCACTGTCCACGCACGAGTCGATGGCACGGCACACAAGTGGAACGTAATACGAAGTATGTGGTGTTAAAGGCTGACAACATGTCATTGGTAGACACGGGTGCGGACGCGGATGTGGATGCGAGCGTGAATGCGAATGCAAGTGCAAACGTGGCGAAGACGAGTATTGGTTGCGACTACCTGGGTGCACCACACGAACACTCGAACGTGCGACCTTTGCGTCTTCACGCGCCGCTGAATGAGTCCGATAAGGTGGGTGTGTATTCTTGATCTGTGCACGCTGCTTAGCTGTGTCGCGCGGTAGGAGAAGCGACTGCGGGTGATGCGAGAGAATGTGCAACATCACCACCACACTTACTGGACAATCAGCCACTCCCTCTTCCACAGCGTTGTTGGCACTACCAATACCTGTGGTGCGTGCTGTGGCGCGTGCGTGTGCGTTTTAACTGAACGGGCGGGGCTAGATGTTGATACACAAACACGCCTGCTTAACGAATTCTTGAAACAATCACGAGAAGACAGGATGCGGTATAACGCCTGGTGGTGGCGGCAAGCATTTGGCATGCTGCGATTGGAATTGTTGGTGTGGGCAGAGCACTGTGTGCGTCGTCGACGATCCTCAGCGGAAGGTGGAAACACATTCTTTATCAACAATAAACGCTTCCGCTGACTGTGCATTTGCCGTTTCTCGGTGTTGGATGCGGCGATGCAGTGACACGCTTGTCTGCGCACGAATGCAGAAATCCATTTTCTGTGCGCGTGTCGATACTGCCTGCAGCGAAACCCACGCACCAGCGCGGAGCAGTGTAACAAGTTACGCCTTCTTCGCTCGTGCGCTGCATTTTCCACCCGAGCAATGCACACAGACGAGCTTGATTTTCTGCATTCGTGCTTTCCCGATGCTGACACAGACGACATTATCACTGCTATTTCCGAGTGCGACACACTAGATGCGGTGTTCCGCTCCCTGCTTGGTGCTTCATCCCCCGCTGCCTCGTCATGGTCTGGCTCTGACACCACCACCTCTACCTCCTCCACTATCACCCGCACCTCCTCCTCCACCTCCACCTGCTCGCATACCATCGATCGCTTTGCGGCTGCCGTCGACGACGCTGAGCCTAAGCACCCTCGTAGAAACCGTCTCAACCGTCCGCAGCGTTACAAGCGCCTGATCCCCGTCACACTGCTGCCATCAACACACGCAAACATCCCGCCGGCTGCCGTTCCTACAGTAAATGCCTGGGATGTAGCTACGCGTGACATACAGCAACTTGCTGCCACTTTTCCTGCTGCCGATCCTGGCGAACTCAAGCGGGTGTATGACGACTCTGGGCGTGACCTAGACCGCACTATGTATCGTCTCTTTCCTAAGCACGAGACGCAAGTACCTACTATTTATCCGGAGGCCTCTGACGACTCCAATCTGTGGGAATTGCATACCATTTTCCCTGATCAAGACTTAACAGTGCTTCGCACAGTGCTGCACGATTTGAACGGAGATCTGGCCCGTGCTGTTGAGGTGATGCTGGGTGGCGAGGGGACGGTGCAGCACACACCGCTAGTGCAAAAGAAACGCCAGCTGGAGAAGGATTTCTGGATTGCGCATGCTGTGCAGCGGGCCACACGTCACTCCTCTTCTTCCGCTGAGGTGATACCGCGGCCACCGGCAGTATCCGTTTTGCCCAAACAGGCCAAAGACCCGGTGATAGCGTGCAAACCGTCGCTCACTGCGACCGAGTGTCTTCAGCATGCTGAGGCATTGAGTGAGAAGCGATTGCGCTCGATGCTAGAGGCGTCTCGATTGTTTCGGGGAGGCGAACATTCAGCCGCCTCTTTCTACGCATCTGAGGTAGCCCGGCAGCGTGGCCCTTCTCGTCTCATCCTGCATAAGGGTCGACACCAAGGCCGCCAAATATTGCAGTGGTACCAGCGAGCCGCCGAGTCCTTGCTGCTCTCCCAAATGTGGGGTGCCTTTGCTCCATCTCTGCAAGCCCTTGCTTATTCCATCTTGTACAGGCGCCGTGGCGTAGAGAGTGTAACTGTAGATTTGCATGGCCAGACAGTGGCTGATGGCGTCCACATTGCTTGTAGCCTTGCAAACACATGGTGGCTGCATCGACGTTTGTCGCACCCTTCCCGCTTCTCCATACAATGGATGACCACCGCGATATAGGCCAGCACGGATCTCTGTCTCTGATTACAGGACGAGGCAACCACTCTACTAACGGCCGTGCACGGTTGCATCCCGCGGTTGTGCGTGCGCTGCGGCGTGACGGATGGAATGTGGTGCTCGACTCGCCTGGCGTTGTGCGTATCGACTCAACGCACGCTGGTCAGTTGATGGCAGGAAAGTAGTAGGCGTATGGTGAGAAGTGTCATTGCTGTTGCCATTGTCTTTTCTGTACTAATCGGAGTAGTGTTCGCTGCACTGGTTTCACGACATCATGTTGCTATCGCTGTTGTTGTTATTGCAAGCGAACATACGTGTGTTTGCGGTGCTCTGAGACTGGCTCATCACAGAACACCGACGCATCTTTGCTCGTATATAGTGGCGTGTAGGAGTAGACGAGTGTTAAATATTGAACTGGTAGTCTTGTTGGTCGACAGACAGACAGACAGAGTGTATTGTGTTGTGTTATATCGTCTGACACCGCTGACAATATATTGCGCAGCACACAGACAGCATAGACAGCATAGAAAACAAGCTGAGCAGCAACACGCCACATCACTCCTCTCCATTCCTCTCCATTCCTCTCCACTCCACTCCATTCCTCTTTCCTCAACCGAGCGACTGATAGTGTTGTTATTTGAAATTGCTTGGGCATTGGAGTGACGATTGAGCATTCTATGAAGTTGCCTGGTCGTACTTGACTGTGGGTAAACGAGGTGTGGCGCAAACGGCGACTGGTCCGCTTCTTCTCATTCCCTCACCACAATCAATGCCAGCTCATCGTGAACAAGAGCCGCTATTGCGCCGCCAGTCGGCCTCCGACTTCTCCAACTCTTTCGGAATCACCACAGCACAGTTACATAAGCTTTCCTATGACCGCAGTCCTGAGGATCTGCGTGCATTGGGCGGGGTGCCGAAGGTTGCGGAGCTGCTGCACGTGGACGTCACCACTGGCCTGCGCTCCGACGAAGTGTTGGACGGAAGCCACCATGCATTTGAAGTGCGGCGCAAGGTGTTTGGTAAAAATGTAAGCGGTCCCGGCACAGAGAGACCGTGTATGCGCACCAGGAGTATGGCTGACGGCTGCTGTTGCGGCTGTGTGTAGGTGTTACCAGAGGCAAACGTAAAGTCTTTCTGCACACTTGTAAAGGAGGCGCTCAATGATCGTATTTTAAGTAGGTGTTTCGTGTGCAATGTGAAGCTGAACTAGGGCTGCGATCACAGTTTTGCTCAGTATCGCGGCACTGACCTCGTTGCTGGTGGGAGTGTATGAGGACTTTTCGCCGAACCATCCAGTAGATGAGCCGCGTATCGGTTGGGTAGAAGGTAGCGTACTGCGAAAGCGGCGGGTAGTGACAGGGAACGCATAGGATTTGCTATTCAACTGGCTGTCATCGTGGTTGTGCTCACCAATGCTGTCAACGACTATCAAAAGGAAAAACAGTTCCGCAAACTAAACGCCAAGAAGGAAGATCGAAATGTCAAGGTAGGTGTGGTGACCAAGGGCTGCTTCTGGTACACGGGCTCACCACCACCATGGCGCACTAGGTCATCCGTGACGGGAAAGAATGCGAAATCTCCGTTTACGAGCTGAATGTCGGAGATATCCAAGTGCTGGAACCTGGCGAGATTGTACCTGTGGATGGTCTGTACCTGAAAGGCCACAATTTGGTCTGCGACGAGTCCAGTGCAACCGGTGAAAGTGATCCGCTAAAGAAGGGAGACTTCAAGCAAAACCTTGACCCGTTTATTTTGAGCGGGTCCAAAGTTCTGGAGGGAGTGGCACGGATCATGGTCACCGCAGTTGGTAAGCACAGCCGCACGAGGAGACGTGTGATGCTCAAGCGACACATTCTCGCTAGGACCCAACTCCTTCTTTGGACAGACGATGATGGCGCTTCGGGGTGCTGAGGTCACCGAGACTCCACTTCAGCTGAAGCTTGATGTGCTGGCGGAGCAGATTGCCAGACTTGGCATATCCGCATCGCTCGCGCTTTCTCTGTAAGCCCCGCTCGCTCCCACGCTTTCGGCGACTAACTGCCCCAGCACTTTGATGGTCAAGTACTTCATCACGTCGGCGCTTCAGCCGCAGTTTCCACCGTTGGACGATGTGATTTCAATGCTGATCAAGGTGCTTATACAAGCGATTACCATTCTTGTTGTCGCGGTGCCCGAGGGGGTAAGTGGTGCGATAGTTTGGCGATCGATCAGTTGATTCCGAAAACAGCTGCCGATGGCTGTGACACTCGCGCTGGCGTATGCCACTACGCAGATGCTGAAGGACAACAACTTAGTGCGCGTACTGTCTGCATGGTAGGTCCATCTTTCGCACCTGTCGGTTGCTAACAGGGTGAACAGCGAGACGATGGGATCTGCCACCGTTGTCTGCTCCGACAAAACAGGCACGTTGACGCAAAACAAGATGACAGTTGTTGAGGGAGTGATCTCCGAGAAGACCTTTACTCGCGCGCTGCCCGCTAAATCGTGGCGCGACACACTCTCCTCGGTCGTCTACGGACTGCTGAGCGAAGGAATTGCCGTGAACTCCACTGCGTTTGAGACTCGCGACGACACCGGTTGCACTACGTTCATAGGCTCGAAGACGGAAAGTGCGCTGTTGGATCTGCTTGTTCGCATGGGAGAGGACTACAAGCAGATCCGCCATCACTGCCAACAGCAACGGGTGTTCCCATTCTCGTCGCAGAAGAAAACGATGGCTGTGGTTGTGGAGACGCATGTGGCGCCAGATGCAAAATACCGTCTGTACGCAAAAGGTGCATCGGAGATTGTACTTGCAAAGTAAGTGGCGTGAAGGCTGATGCTTCTCGTTTGTGCCGAGAGTGGATGGGTAGGTGGGTGTATGGATGGACTGTAACCGATATAGATGTACAAAGTATCTTACTCAGGACGGCACGGTCCAGCAAATGGATTCGGCACAGCGAAACACGTTCGAGCACAACATCACGCACTTCGCCACGCGCGCATTGCGCACCATTGTCATGGCGTATCGCGACATTGACGACCAGGAAATGAAGTCCATGAGCGAGGATGACGCGCCGTTGAAAGACTTGATCTGCATTGGTGTTGTTGGCATCCAGGATCCTCTGCGCGATGGCGTAGAAGAGTCGGTAGTGGCATGCAGAAAGGCTGGCGTGTATGTGAAAATGGTAGGGAGTGAAGTGTGGGCATAGCGCGAAAAGAGCACGTTTGCCGTAACGACGTGTGGTGTAGATTACCGGAGACAACATCCAGACAGCCAAGGCTATTGCTGAAAATGCTGGCATTCTAACCAAAGGAGGAGTGGTGATGACTGGGTAAGGAAAGTGGGGCATCTTTCGTCACTCACGCCACCCCGCCGCTCTCTTCGCGTACCACAGAATGGAGTTCAGGCGTCTGAGCGAGGAAGACCGCGTGGCTGTGATTCCACGACTGCAAGTGCTAGCACGTTCTTCGCCCGTGGACAAGCAGATTGTAATTAAAACACTACAACAGCTCGGAGAGGTTGTGGGCATGACTGGAGATGGTACCAACGACGCACCAGTATGTGGTGTACGGTGGTGTGCGGCTGTGTGCGGGTAGAGGGATGGGAAGGGTCATTGACTCACTGACTCACACTGTTTAGGCGCTAAAAATGGCAGATGTTGGTTTTTCCATGGGCATCGCAGGCACTGAGGTTGCGAAAGAAGCGGCAGACATTATTCTGATGGACGACAACTTCAATTCCATTGTCGCTGGTATGTTTGTCTCAGTTACAAGCTTCCCTTTCCGTCATACTGATCGCTGTTGTGGTGCAACCATGTTTTAGCCATTCGATGGGGCCGTGCGGTGAACGACAGTGTTCGCAAGTTCCTCCAGTTCCAGTTGACTGTAAATATTTGTGCGGTGGTGCTTGCGTTTGTCAGTGCCGTGCTCGATCCGGAAAGCGAGTCGGTGCTTTCGGCCACACAGCTTCTCTGGGTATGCTAGCGCTCCTTTCGCCGCCAGTCTCACACGACACTAGGTGAATTTGCTGATGGACACGCTGGCCGCGCTGGCGTTGGCCACCGAGCCACCTAGCGAGGACGTACTGAAGCGCTTCCCGCTCTCCAAAAAAGCGTCGCTGATCTCTTTTGACATGTGGAAAATGATTATTGGACAGGCGGTGTTCCAGGGTAGGACCACAACCGCTCCTTGACCTCACACGGCATAGTGGCGGTGAACATGACTCTCTTGTCGTTGGGACCGGCTGTCTTCCATCTCGGCAACGACGCGTACGACCGGGCACTGATGCGCACGATTGTTTTCAACACCTTTGTGTTTCTGCAAATCTTCAACGAACTGAACTGCCGGCGGTATGTTCAGCCCTTGTGGCGGTGCTTGTGCATGCGGGGTGTTTTCTCTGGTGCTGACACCAGCGCGTGTTTGTAGTGTGGACAGGGCGTTGAACGTGTTCCGTGGCCTTACCAGCAACTATCGTAGGCTTCCACGCTGCCGCACACGCCTGTGCAATAACTGACGGTGACAAGTCTTCCTGCTCATTCAGGCGCTCGTCATTGTAGGCCAAGTACTGATTGTTAACTATGGTGGCATTGCGTTCAAGACTGTGCCGCTGAGCATGTATCACTGGCTGGTGTGCGTGAGTATTGGGTTGTTGTCGTTGCCGGTGGGCGTAATCCTCCGTCTGCTGCCGGGCTGTGGACTGCAGTATCTGTTCCCGGAAGAGACGCGCCGCCCACTTGTGTCGGAAAGTCAGCTGCTGTTCCAGCAGGTGGGCAAAGAGCTTCGCACGAAGCTGCGGGTGTTTTCGGCACTGCGCACGGCCAAGAGCGCGGGGTTCGGATCGTCTCCGGTGCTGAAGCGGCGTGAGTCGGTGATGGATGGGGCGCCAACGCAGTAGTGAGGCGTGGGGGGTGGAAGCGTAGCGTGTGGACGGCGTGGGCGTGGCGGTGTGGAGGGGGCGAGGCGAGGGGGCACCCCTTCCGAAACTGTCAAATCTTTTATCGCCGTCCCGCGTGTGTTTTGTTCGGTTGCCAGCCCGTCTGTCCCCCGCGCAAGCCCCGTCCTCGTTGCCGCCAGCCGACCCGACCGCGCACGCACAAGCACGCAAACGCACACACACACCTTTCAGAAAACACCCAAAAAAATCGTATGTTTCTACCCTC